>JAJIBD010017195.1:0-13381 GCA_021461705.1 Cryptotis parvus
GAACAACATAGGATATGAATGCAACCAGTTTACCAGGGTTGACTACATTTAAGGTAGGCACCTTACTGACTGTACTGTATCCCTGAACCTATCAGGTGTTCTTTAACTCTTTTCAGTGAATTATTCATTTATTAAGCTCATATCAATATTGTACAAAACTTTTAAGCTTTTATGACTATGCTTACTAAGTCCATATTTGCGTATACTTGAAACATATTAGCATATAATTTTACTGAACTAGCAGGCATCTTTCAAATGATAAATTTTTATATTGATACAATGGTATAAACACAATGACCAATATATTAAACAGTATCAAAAACTACTAGACAAAACAACAAAACCCCAGTAATACTTAAAACTTTCTAAATGATTTAAAAAGTTTCAAAGAAAGGAAGGAAGATTTTGAAAGTTGTCAAAATTTGACTGGGGATCCTTTTCTTGTTTTCTGTTCTTTCCTGAGGGTAGATTTTAAAAACTTGACTGCTTTACCACCAAGATAACCTACAGAAAAATAAAGAAAAAATATCGTTAAAATTCAATATATTTAAATTTATCTGGTGATAAGGAGAAATGGAAGGGACAAGTACATTTGCAATAAATAAATAATAGGAAATATTATATTATAACCTCATAATTTTACCTAAATATGAGCTGAGTAATTTATTTTGTTCAAAGTTATGGTGAAATAAGTTTAGTACATTTATTTGCATGTTACTTCTGCTTCTACAAATTGCCATTTGATCTACTGTCTTTGCCAAATTTATAATTTTTGCATACGCATATACAGATTTTCATTGGGCCTTTTTAATGAAAGAGGAAGCTGCTGCCCAAGATACAAGTCCAAGGAGAGGTCCTTCTCAAATCATTTAGAAGAAATTTTCCAATTTTAAGAAAATGTTCAGTCTTCCTGATTAAAATTTGGAGATCAGGGTCAGAAAGACTGCCTTCCCCATAACTAACAGGAGAAAAAAAATCACTGCCAGTTTCCTCTTCCTGAGCTTACTAAGCCAATATAATGCTCTAGAGTAGAACATACAAAGAACCAAAGTCACAAAAAGTAAATTGATATTAAATGCAAAAACATCCCTTAGGAACAGTAATGTCTGAAAAAAATAGTTGCTTTGAAATAACAGTAGTAGTAGTAGTAGTAGTAGTAGCAGCAGCAGCAGCAGCAGCAGCAACAATACAAAGTATGTTTTCTTACTGCCAAGAATGAGTTAATACTTTTTTTAAAAGGAAGCACCTCACTTCTGAAGCAATTAATTTGTGGTTTCCTTGGACACTTAGTCTAGACCTTGCTTAAGAAGTCAGACATTCTTACATAAAATACCTTTATTATTCTTGGAATCTCAGACATAAACAGGTTAAGTTTCCCGGGTGAGTGATTTTGGTTTGTAACATAAATGGCAAAACATACTGACTTTTTTCTTATCTCTGAAAACTAGATTTCTTCAAGGACCTGTCTTTAAGGTATGTGCCTACTTAAGTACTTTAAACCTGTAGGAAAATATCAAATAGCTAGGTTTTAAGATTTTTTGGAAGACAGTGTAGATAGTCCTCAAAAAATAAAGAAAATAAAACCTAAGAATTGAGCTTATATATGACCCAGCAATTCTACTCCTGGGAATATATCCAAAAGGACCCAAAAGAACAATGCAGAGAAGACATCTGCAATCTTTAGTAAATTATAGCACTATGTATAATGGTTAAAATATGGAAACAACTCCAATGCCCATAAACAGATTACTGATTAAGGAAACTATGGTGCATACACACAATGGAATATTACTCAGCTGTAAAGAAAGATTAAGTCATGTAATTTGCTGCAGCATGGATGGATTTGGACAGTATCATGTTGAGGAAATCAGTGGGAGGACAGATTCATATCAAATGCTCAATGCAATAGAAATAAAGAGCAGGAGAACTGGTCTTCACTAGAAAGCTTGCCACTGGGGCAGGGGCAAGATAATGAAGGGAGGGAAGACTAGGACAATTAAGGAGGGGGAAAGTGCCTGCAGGAGACAGGTTGTGGGACAGTTGGGAAACTGGGGACATTGGTGGAGGGTGTGGTCGTGGACACTGGTAAAAGGATTGATATTAAAACAAAGTATGCCTGAATCTCAATCATAAATATCTTCAAATCATAAGTTACAAATCATAAGTTTGTAACTCACAGTGGTTCAAAAACTTTTGTAATTAAAAATCTCAGGTTGTAAAGAAAATATAATGGGAAAGGTGCTTATGTTTCATTAACTTTACTTAGGCGCCATCCCTGATATCCCATGTGGTTCCAGAGAAGTAATTCCTGAACTGAGAATCAGATGTTACCCCTGAGCATAACAATGTGACCCAAGAACCCCCCAAGAATTTTTAGAAACAGAAATGAAAAACCCTGTAATTGTAACTACTGAGGTTCCAGTTACCATTATAGTGAGCTTCCTTTCAGAACTTTGTTCTATCATAACACAGAGAGAAGGTCAGAATTTCATGGTTCTCTTTAAATTTACTGAAGTTCAGCATCTTGGCTAAAAAATCAAGTTTAGGGGAAAACTGGTTAACAGCAAAGATACTTCCTTTGCTAAAGGATGAATAAAATTGCTTGAGCGGGCGGACACCAGTAACATCTCCATATGTTCTGTCTCATGCTAGCAGAGCCCAAGGGCACCTGCTTGCTCCAGGAACATAAAGAGCCTCAAACCATTCCATCAGGTCATGAATGAGGTTTATAATTGTTACTGGTATTTGGCATATCATATATGACACGGGTAGCTTGCCAGGCTCTGCAGTGTGGGTAGCATACTCTTGTAGTCATCTCTAAATCCAGCATTTATTGATGAACTGCGGGGCTGCTTGTGGCCCCGTGAGCAGAGTTGTGACAGGCTGGTCTGCTGGGTGGAGTTCTGAAGAGGGGGAAGTCCGGATGTGGAAAGTGGAGGCCCTCATGGAGTGGGGCGCTCGTCTGGCTTGTTGCGAGGCTCTGCTGGGGTGAGGGCCAGGGCTAGAACCTGCCATCCTTCCCGGGCTCCTCTTGAGCGGCTGGGCACAGGAGAGAGCCAGTAGCAGCTCTGCCCCATGTCTGTGATTATTTCTTATATTTTACAGTGAGTGCACACACTATGTTGCATGTTTGAGTACTCAAAAACCTCCATTTTGAGGGTAGGGAGGGGTGGGTTATACTTGTCTGGGATCAGAGCTTACTCCAGGCTCTATGCTAAAAAAATCTCTCCTGGGCCATATGTGGTATCAGGGATCTAACTGGGATTGGTGGTGTGCAAGCCAAATGTCTTAACCCTGAAAAGATTATTGTTTGGCTCTTCTTATCACCTATTATTTAGCTTTTAGTTTGTGAAAGAAAATTTTCTAACTTCTGTTATTTGTGTCTCTGTAAGAAAATGCTCAGCTGAGGTCATAGAACATGGGAAGAAGAGGAGCAAATATTCACATTTGCTGGCCCCAAACATGAAAACACATGCTAGAGACGTGAGAGAAAATCAAATCAGTCAAGTGATATTTTTTGTCCTTTTAAGAATGATTCATTGGGGCCGGAGTTATAGCACAGCAGGTAGGGTGTTTGCCTTGCATGTGGCCGACCGATGTTGGATTGCTCAGCATCCCATGTGTCCCCCAAGCACCACTGGGAGTAAATCCTGAGTGCAGAGCCAGGAATAAGCCCTGAGCATTGGCCGGGTGTGACTCAAATAGCAAAAAAAAAAAAAAAGAATGAGACATTGGTGTTGGGAAATGGGTGCTGGTGGAGGGATGGGTGCTGGAACACTGCATGACAGAAATCCAATCATGAACATCTTTGAAATTGTATATCTCACGGTGGCATAATAAAAAAATTAAGTAAATGAATAAATAAAATGAAACATAACTGAAAAAATGAATGGTACTGATGGATGAGAGAGTGTTCAGCATCTAACTGCATGCCGATGATTCTGATTCTATCTCCTCTTCCTTGCTCTTGGAGCACCACCAGGAAACCCTAACACAGAGCCCAGGCAAACTCCAATTAATGACCCAAAATAAAGAAAAAGCAATAATGGAAATGGGCATAGAGTAGCAGAAATTTTCTGTGGAAGTACTAAATTTGGCGTTTTTTCTGAACTAATGTTTACACAGGAATATTAAGCTATCATGCAAATTTAGGAAAAATGAAACATGTTCTAATTAAAAAATTAGCATAATGAAATTTAGCATACAATGTCTGTATAATATATTGATGAGATTAGGCACCTTTTTAATTTTTAAAGCATTTTACAAAAGAAATGGATTAGTGAAACTAAACAGTGATCACAAATACAAACATACTGAAATTGCTACAAAGATTAATTTTTTTTAGATTTGATTATTTTTTCCATTTTTTCAAGTAAGTACTGCCCTTAACATAATTAGATATTGTATCTGTTTGAGATTCTTGGAGCATGTTTCTTATTAGCCCTCTTTTGGAGGGAGAGAGATGTAGAGAACAAAAGGCTTATGCAGGTTTTGGAAAAGATCTGGGAAAAAATACAACAGACCTAAAGTCCTTTCATCTTCATCTCAGTAAATCTCTGTGCTGGTCAGAAATGAGAATCACCATAGCTTTCCTTGCTTGTAAAGAAGTCCTAGTGAACTGATCTGTCAGACACAGCATAAGAAAGCAGGAGCAAACCCCAGTTCTCAATTAGCCCTCACACTGCTGGATAAAGTTAAAAGAAATTAATTTGAGCAGATTTAGGACTGAGGACTTTATGTCCATATGGATTGGCAGTTGGAGAGACTTTGCTATTAATGGTGCACAATTAATAAATAATACCTCTGTTTGCTTCTGTAGCTGTTTAAGGATTAAAAAGACTTATAAAGAGATTGCTTAAACAAAACCCCCACATACAGGCAAGGTCTTGATCTATGTTAAATATCTTCTGTTCAGGAATCCCATTTTCATTTTACATGGTGTATGTACAAACTCCAATTTATTGTTCACTGTATCAAAATGGACAAGGTGAACTAGGTGCACTGATTAATAAATCTTTAAATAAAATTATAAGCAAAGATTAAGATGAAACTACTAAAAATAACTTGCTCCAGGATGGAACAGTTTTTTTTTTTTTTTTAGCAAACAGAAAGAACTTGAGTCCTAAGCAGTTATAACTTACCTGTGGTTTCACATCACATTTCTATTATCCCACCTGATTTCTAATCAAAAACAAAACCCAAAACTGGAATCATTTCAACCCGTTTTAAGAGTTTCAAAATTAAATAAAATTTAATTTTAAAAAACCCTTCATTAAGTATACATGTAATGGAAATTAGGGCTAGAAATTATCAGTGTGATGATTTGAAGGGCAATAGCTTGTGGGAGCTGATTTTCTCTAGCACTCTAGGTTCCCAGGTTGCAGCCTCCTTTCTCCAGGGATTCCTGAATTAAGCTGGGTTTAGCTTCAAAACAACACAGCATGAAACAACAACAAAAAGCACAACAACTAAAAGTTACAAGTTACAACTTTAGGTTCTAATCCTAAATTATATTCAATTTGATTTCGACAAAGGCAGGGACTAGAGAGATAGCATGGGTGTGGAAATTTCTTTGTGTGAGATCCCCATGTGGGTTATTCCTTAAGGTTTCCCAACCTTACCAGGAATGAGTGTAAAACTAGGAGTAATTAATTCCTGAGTACTGAGTTGCCTCAGCAAGAGTGGCCTGAAGAGCTGTGTCTGTGGACAGGTGGCAGGTGAGTTCTGGGATTCCCTCAGCCCCTCAGTGCTCTCCCCGGCTGCTTCCACCTTGTCTCTGCTCACATCCTGCTCACATCACAGAGGCACAGCTTTTTGTTTTAGTCTAATCTTTTTTCAATCTAATCACCATGAATTATGGTTGAGTTTCAGGAGTGCAGTGTTCCAGAGCCAATCTCTTCACCAGTGTCCTCAGGTTACCTCTGGCCCCAGCCTGCCTCTGTGACTGGCACTTTATACCACCTATCAGCATCCCATCCTCCTCCAGAGTAACCACTTCCCTCCACCTATGCTGTCTGTACTGTTCCTTTCCCTGACCCGTTTCACTCGCTTCCCAGTGACAAGCTTTCTGCTGGAAACCAGTTCTCCTGCTCTTCAGTGTTGCCTTTGGGCATTCGTTATTGCCCTGCTGTGTGTCTTGATCTCCATTAAAGATCATTCTCTGTCTGTCCCTCTCCCTCTGACTAACTGCTCTGATATATCCATATAGTAGCAAGTCACATGATTTGGGCCCTGGATGGTTGATGGTCTGACAGAGACTGGGTCCCCCTGGGATGAACCCAGAGCCACAGCAGAGTCTGGCAAGTGACCCGTGGTGTATTCGATATGCCTAAAACAGTAACAAAAATGGACCTCATTCCCAACGAATGGAAACGTTACTGGCACCCGCTCGAAGCAAATCGATGAACAATGGGAAGACAAGTTGCAAGTAACCAGTAGATGTGCCCTTCTCCCCATAAATTAAGATTAAGGCAATTATCAGTGATATTGAGCTACAATCTAAAATGATTTAGTCAGCATAAAGATAGACGATATTCAAGGGTTTTTCTGTTTTTGCAAACTCTTGGCTCTATTCTTATCAAATCAAGGTGATAAATGGATGAATTTCTATTATGTTTATTTTGTGTTGATAGCAAATTAGTATGTACAAGCGCTATTAAAATATAGTAAATATATATTTATATCTTAAATATATATTTACTATACAATTTATTAATATATATTTACTATATATTTATATATTAAATATATACATATCACATCCAGATCCACCCTGCTGCAGTCTTTTAATCCGGCCCAGGTATGCTGATTGAGAGACAGACATGGGGCAGAGCTGCTACTGGCTCTCACTGTGCCCAGACGCTCATGAGGCGCCCAGGAGGGATGGCAGGTTCTAGCCCTGGCCCACCACCCCAGCAGAGCCTCACAACAAGCCAGATGACCCCCACTCCATGAGAACCTCCATTTTCCACATGCGGACTTCCGCCTCGTCAGAACTCCACCCAGCAGACCAGCCTATCACAGCCTGGCTCGGCAGCACGGTTCATCAATAAATCTGGATTTTGAGATGACTACAAGAGTATGCTACCCACACTGCAGAGCCTGGCAAGCTACCTGTGTCATATTTGATATGCCAGATACCAGTAACAATTATAGACCTCATTCCCATGACCTGATGGAATGGTTTGAGGCTCTTTATGTTCCTGGAGCAAGCAGGTGCCCTTGGGCTCTACTTGCATGTCATATGGAGATATTACTGGTGCCCACTCGAATAAGTCAATGATAAACGGGAAGACAGTGATACAGTGAAATATATAACTATATATTTACTATATTAAAATATAGTAAATGGAATGGAAAATAATGTGTCTGAATTTCCATATCTTCAAATATTGCTCACTTACATAGGTTATATATTGATTTATGTTATTGTAAATGTTTTATAACTTTCTCCAACTTTCTAGAATTCTCTGTGTAAAGAGTTCTTCCCTAAATATCTTTATAGTTTTACTTTAATATTTTAAGGGCAATTTTTCTTTTTTACAAGTAAAACTTTCTGGGAAAGCTTATAAGGCTGTGGTGCCATATGAGTGATGTTTGCAAATATTGAGCATAATTTCGTTTCCTTTGAAACTGGTCACAGACTTTCTTTAGGAAATTCAGTTTAATGGATAGGTTGTAGGAAATCTGCAAATAAATCAGTTAGGTTACTTTGAATGTGCTAAATAAAATCTCCATATTCTCTTATTCTCATTATTATATTTTTTCTAAAGTAAACTCTTCCTTGTCAAGACCCAAAAGGAACAGTTTGAGGCTCTTCATATTCCTGAATGAACCAGATGCCATTGGGCTACATTGGGTCCAATGGAAATGTTACTGGTGCCCGCTCGAGCAAATCCATGAATAACGGATTCAAGTGATCAAGTGAAAGTAAACTCTAGCATATGTTTAAAATATGTACTTTGTATTTCCTTAACCCAGCGGTATGGTGTTTGCCTTGCACGCGGCTGGCCTATGCCAGCCTGGGTTCGATCCCGGTATCCCATATGGTCCTCCGAGCACAGCCAGGGTGATTCCTGAATGCAGAGCCAGAAGAAACCACTGAGCATTGCCAGGTGTGACCCAAAAAAGCAAAAAAAAAAAAAAAAAAAAAAGAATTGTAATATTGATTTAATGTAACTGTGGTAAGATGTGGAAATTTAAACATCTTGTCAGTCATTGCTTTACTGTTTAACTGCAAGAGAGCACTATATTCAAAATTTTGAGGCACTGTGATTTACAAAGTTATCCACTGTTGAGTTTTTGGCATATACCTTTACAATATCAGTCTCTTCACCAGTGTCACATTCCTTCCACCAATGTCTCAACCCACCCTTCCACCCCCATACCTGCCTCCTTTTACAGACACATTTATTTGAATCACTGTCAGATAGACAGTAACAAATCTGTTCATGACTCAGTCATACAATGTTCCAACACCCATTTCCCACCACCACTGTCCCCAGTTTCCCTCCAGCAAGCCCTTCTTCCTCTGCAGTCTGTCTCTATGGCAGGTACTTTCTCTGTCTTTTCCCACTCTCTATTTCTGTCTCTGTTTCAGCACACAATTCTTAACCAGATTATTTATAACTATCATTGTCATAATTGTCCCTTCTCTATCACAACTGCCTTCTCCCTCAGCACTTTAGGCAGGTTTCCAACTATGGACCAATCTTCCTGGTCCTTGTTTTCACTGTCCTAAAAATATTAGTCTCTTGCTCTCTGTCTTTCTCTTATATATATATATATATATATATTATATTATATATATATATATATATATATATATATATATATATATATCACTGTCTCACTGTCTTCCCGTTCATCATCGATTTGCTCGAGCGGGCCCCAGTAACATCTCCACATGTCCTGTCTCATTCTAGTAGAGCCCAAGGGCACCTGCTTGCTCCAGGAACATAAAGAGCCTCAATCCATTCTGGAATGAGGTCTATAATTGTTACTGGTATTTGGCATATCAAATAAAACACGGGTAGCTTGTCAGGCTCTGCCGTGCAGGTAGCATACTCTTGTAGTCATCTCTAAGTCCAGCCTGTATGTATATATCTATCTATCTATCTATCTATCTATCTATCTATATATATATATATATATATGTATATTAGACTATTATCTTAGGACAGTAAAAACTGTCTATATATATGATATATTTATATATATATATATATTACACAAATGAGTGCAGTCATTGCCTCTCCTCAGTTCACTGAGCATGATAGTCTCCATGTTCATATATTATTTATTTATTTTTCAAGCAAAATATTTTGGGAGGCTGTTATTTTGGGAGGCTCTTTGGGAAGGGGAAGGAAAGAGAATAGAGAGAGGAAAGAGTCATAAACTCAACAGAGAATGCAGCTTTATCCAAGGGAAAAGGAAGCCCCTGTCTACCATTCCAGCATTCAGCATTAGAGGTGAAACTATAAAAGTACAAGGGGATATGTGGGTGACACATGTGCTTGGCCACATGGGCACAAGCAGCACATGGACATGGAAAGCATATGTGCTCATGTCCATCCATTCCTAAGTAAATTTCATGATTGCTTTTTTCTAACAGCCGCGTATTATTTCATTTTGTATATATACAGTAGTTTCCTTAGTCCTCTGTCCTCAAGCACTTGGGTTGTTTTCAGAATGGGTATCATGAATAGTGCTGTAACCAACACAGCTGGCATGTTTTTTAAGTTTGGTTGCTGTATTTCTATCCTATGCTTTCTGGTTTGTTTGTTCTCTGGTTCAGATATACAAACATGTAAAAATTCTAAAGATTCTAGTAATGTGCTCAAGGTCTGTGATTCCCAACCCCGAGTACTGTAATAAATTCTTCTCTACTGTCAAGGTGTCAAAATACTATATCAGGTAACCTCTAATTTTATAAGTAATTCATGATAAAAAATCTAATTAAAGTTCACTTTTTGATCATTTAAAGAAACTATGAGAATTTTAAAATCATAAACATTTTTCTGGTATGTGTAATGCAATCTATAACAGAAGAGTTAGTTCATAAAAACAAACGTTATGAGATTGTCCTTAATTTTCATATTTTGTTTATATTTTATTGCTTTTACTTAACATGTGGGATTTTTACAAAGCATGATTGTTCACATATTTAATTTCTGTGCTCAAAGAACCATATATTTTTAATACAATCCAAACCAGCAGGAAATGATCAGACTTCACTAAATATTTTAATATTAGCCTGAAGTTGTGAAGTGAAATATAAAAGGGAGAGTCATTTTAGAGTCTGTGACATTCCACACTATTTCATCAGTAATACAGATATATAAA
Source organism: Cryptotis parvus (assembly GCA_021461705.1). Taxonomy (NCBI): domain Eukaryota; kingdom Metazoa; phylum Chordata; class Mammalia; order Eulipotyphla; family Soricidae; genus Cryptotis; species Cryptotis parvus. The sequence continues at coordinate 10,345 of JAJIBD010017195.1, forward strand.
TCAACTTTTTAGAGTGTAGCTTGGGAATTTAGAAATCCTATTATTAGTGCTATGAAGTAATATTGAAATACGATAGGTAAAGTCAACAATGAAAATTATATAAGAGCATATTTCTTTTGATTTTCAATACATTTTACATTTATAATACATAATATTTAACTTTAAGAGGCTACATATTTATTTCACCATATTATTTCACCAATAGGAATTTGGGTATTTTATAAATAGAATTCTTTTCTCATACCTTATACAATTTTAAATAAATTTATTTAGCTCTAAATTGTAGGCATTCTAGTGAAGCCACATATATGTTAAGAAACACACTATTTTTTTGTCTTTTATTCCCTCTTAGTTGTAAATAGTTCAACCTTAAATTTATAATTTTGTATAGATCATGACTACAGATTAAATGCTAGGTTAAATAAAACCCTTATATTATAAACAGAAAACAAGAAACTAGAAAAGGACACTGTGTACGTTAATAACTCCAACTTCTGGAAGTCAGTTCATGTTCGAAAGAAGAAAAGAACAAAAGGACTTTTTAAAAAGTAATGAAGGTGTATCATCTAAGAAGACTCTTAAAATATTCTCTTTTTCATACTGGGACATAAAAAATGCATTAAGTATGCACTTTGCACAATGTTTCACATAGGATATTTTTGCAACTATATATACATTGGAAAGAAATATTATTGGCTAAAATTATGACATATAATCTATTTGTATGATAGGATATTAAAAACAGAAAAAATATATTTAACAACAGAGGCCAAATAGTATGTGAGAAACAATACTCCAAAGCTTGCTGATCTATTTTCAACAATAGAGAGAGAACAAATAGTTCAGTAATTTAATTCCTTTTGCATGGTTAAAATCTGTAGGATTTGTGTAGAAAGACTTAGGGGAAATAAGAAAAAAAGTAAACTAGAATAGAACAAAATGGACACTAATTTGGAGGAGAGATATTTGATAACTACTATTCCATTTCTTAAAACTTTTCAAAATCTAAACTTCAAATATAATAGCATTTTTCCTCACTTTTCCCTCTCTTTTCCTCTCTACTCTAAATGCCCACTAATTACCAAATAAAACTTATACTTACACTTTCATTCACTTCATATAGGTCCCTGATATTAGCTATCTCTTCAGCTTTGCAAACATTTTATCTCATGCTTGAATTTTTCTTTCTCTCTTAGTCTATATATAGAATTCTGAATCACCTTTGGGAGACAGTTAACATGTTAATCATTTGGGAAAATCTTCTCTGACCTACTTGAGATATTTATACTTTCTACTTCCATTTTGAATTGTATGAATATATTTATCAGAGTGTAGAACAAATATTTAAACAAGTCTTTCCTGTATATTAGTTTATAAACTCACTGACAGGAAGAAAATTGAAACAATTAATTTTTTTCTATGTTTCTGGTTTTAAAAGTAATGCATGTCCTAGAGATATAATTATTTCTTGTTGAAAAATAGTGAATAATCAGAAGGAAAAGTGTATTAGGTACTTAGGTACTTAGGTGCTAATATTAGGAATCCGAAATAACCAATGAAGTAGAATGTACACTTGCAAATGAAAATATGTGTTACTTAGTTTTAGTTATTTTTCTCTGCCTAAGATATTCTTGGGGTGTACCATGAAACAGAGACTAATGATTATAGGAGAAAATTATGACTAATCTAAGTTAGTATAATTTGTATATGTGAGGACCTTGTTTAAGAAATTACAGACAAACAAATACTTTATAACATATAGATATTTTTAAAAATCTATTTCTCAAGTGAATTTCATTTTTATTTGCACATTAGCACTTTGATGTGTTTGACATAGATATGTTCTGGGAATTTTAAACTTTGTAAAACAGCCGTGTATCTGTCTTCTACAATTTCTTAATTTTGCTAGTGATCTTAAAGTTTGGAAGAAAGCCAAGTTGTTTTATTAATTAATGAGAAAAAAATTGAGGCTTCTAAACAGCCTACTTTACCCCTTTAAATTATTTTTTAAACAACTACTTTTGTTTCCTTATTGATCCAATACTTGACCAATGTTTTGTTTAGTCTCCATATAGTTGTGAGTTTCTTTTTTTTTTTTTTGCTTTTTTGGGGTCACACCCAATGACACTCAGAGGTTACTCCTGGCTCTTCACTCAGAGATTACTCCTGGCAGTGCTCAGGGGACCATATGCCAAGGACAGAACCCAGGTGGGCCACATGCAAGGCAAATGCCCTCCCGCTGTGCTCTCGCTCCGGCCTGATTTTTATTTCTTCTTTGTTTTAAACTAGCTTCAAGCCAATTCCTATTATTTGATATCTGCATGATATTTTCTTATAAATTTCAATTTTATAAATTTGCTGAGACTTGTTTTCTACCCCAATATATGATTTGTCTTTGTGGTCATTCCATGTGAACTTGAGAAGATGTACTATACTATTTGGAGGCCAGGATGCTCTATAAATCTCAATTAAGTCTATCTAATTTAATGTTTTATTTAGCAGCATTTCTTTGATGATTTTCTGCCTGGAAAATGGGCAAATTAATTTAAATGGAATGTTAAACTCCACTAGTGCTATAGTGTTTTTGTTAAGATGCCCCTTTGAGCTTGTTAATATTTATAATATATTTTCATGCATATACCTTACTTCTCACCACAAAATTTAGTTTGATTGACTTTATCTTTAAATACTATAGTTGAACTTCAATTTTCAGTCAGTTTAAGCACTCTGTATCTTTAATTGACAATATAAATCCATTTAAATATTGGATGCCATGGTATCCCTATATTTATATATAAGGGATATATAGCCATATAATGACTGACTATTGGTAGTTTTATCTTTTGTCTTTTTTTAAATATTTCCTTCGTTTCTGTGACCTTGATTTTTCTATATGTCTTTTAATTGGTATATTTATATGGAGTTTAAAAAAGTTTTTTCTTTATTCATATATTGTGTTTCAGATTATTGTTTTGTGCTCACTATTAGGTTGAATATGATGTCTTATATCTCTTATGGTTCTTATTCTGTTGATGAC
>JAJIBD010017197.1:0-23622 GCA_021461705.1 Cryptotis parvus
TAAACTAGCTCAATTCTTGGCTATCAGTAAGAAGTGTACATAGGATGCTAAAAACAGACTAATGTGATACAAGAATTTCAGTTCTATGTATCTGTTTTAGGCATGTATACCTGCCCAAATACCATTTTCCACAGGATGGATATGTCGTTTCCAATGTTCTCCCTTCTGAAATCCAGCATGCCATTTTGGCAGTAAAGAAGCAAACAGCACCCAGCCCAGACAAAGTCAGACCCGGAACACCTGAAGAATCTGCCATCAGTACTCATCAATACACTGGCTCAGCTCTTCACACACAACCTGTCTGCATGCAAGGTGCCCTCCTAATGGAAAACCAGCTGGAAAATTCTACTGTGCAAGAAGGGAGACATCCACGACACTGGCAACTATCGCCCCATTTGCCTGTTGTCCATCATATACAAGCTGTTCACTCGAATCGTCCTGAACAGGATTGGTGGAATCTTAGATGAAGACAACCATGCAAGTAAGCTGGCTTCTAAAAAGGATTCAGCACAATCCACCATATCCAGATTGTAACCAAGCTCATTGAGGTTTGTAGGGAGTTCAATATGCCACTCTGTTTCACATTAGTAATTTAAAGAAAGCCTTTGATTCTGTGGAGACCGGAGCAGTCATTGAAGCCCTAGCCAAACAGGGTGTTCAAACCCAATACATCAAGTTCCTTTGTGAGTTGTATTATGGATTCACCACTAGGATCTCACCATTCTTCAAGGAAGTGATCATTGATGTCAAAAGAGGGGTTCTGCAGGGTAATACCATTTCACCAAAACTCTTCAGCTCCACCCTCGAGAATGTCATGCAACAATTAGAATGGGAAGGAATGGGAGTGAAGATAGATGGTAGGCAACTACACCACCTCCGCTTTGCTGATGATATCGTTCTAATAACTCCAAACATTAGCCAAGCGGCACAGATGCTGACTGACTTCGACTGAGAATGTGGAAAGATAGGTCTACAGCTGAATCTCAACAAAACTATGTTCATGAAAAATGAACTAGTTGCAGAGGCCCCATTCACTCTCAAAGAAACAAACATATCTGAATGCAGCAGGTATGTGTACCAAGGTCGAGAACTCAATATGATGAGTGACCTAAAACCTAAGCTGTGCAGGAGGAACAGAGTGAGTGGCATGAAACGCCTTCAAGAGCATTGAAGAAATAGCTAAAAGGACAAAGAACCTCCAGATCTGGGCACATCTCTTGGACTCCACCATTCTCCCTGTATTAGCATACACCTCAGAGACCTGGGCCCTACAAAAGCAGGATGAGTATGCTATTTGGGTCTCCCAAAGAGGAATTGAAGAGCTATGCTTGGAATATCACGCCTCACTCAAGTGAGAGAAGGAATCGGAGTTTTGACCTCCATCAACGATCCAGAGTCAGGGATCCTATCTCGTTTGCCAGGCATCGAAAATCAGATGGGCTGGACATGTAATGCGATTTGGAGATGGCCGCTGGACTAGACCTGCTACCGACTGGATCCCACGGGATGTCAAAAGTTCACGTGGCTGACCACCTACAAGATGGCCAGACTTCTTCGTCAAAACCTGAATGAATGATTTGAGGCTCTTCGTATTCCTGAAGCAAACAGATGCCATTGAGCTACACTTGTATGTGGTAGGGTCCAATGGAAATGTTACTGGAGCCCACTAGAGAAAAATTGATGAATAAGAGGATGCCAAGGGATCAAGAGATTAATATTTGAGAATATCTTATATAGCTGTGTACTGAAATTTATGTTCTAATAGTTAAAATAAAGTAAAGACAATTAATAAAATCAAAATGAAAATGACAAAAACACTGTCCAGTTTATTTAATACCAAATCTTTCATTAGGAAAAAATCATAATCATAAGTAGACCCCTCTCCCTGCCAATAAAATAAAAACAATTTCCAAATTGCTATAGCTATAAAATTAAAATTCTTAGCTAGATATGTTTGGGCCCCCATGGAACAATTGACAATGTATAAACACATTTTTTGTTCTCACAACTGTACAGTCGTATCAGCAATTGGTAATTAGTGATCAGGAATGCCTCCTTCCAATTCACAGGTCAGCACCATAAAAGAAAGTGCTATTAGTCAGACTGTCAAGGGCAGATTTGAGAAATCCTAAATTAATGTTAGCATAAGGTTTAATTTTTGTCCTTTATTTAAGAAGCTACCACTGATTTGAAATAATAAAGTCATATGATGCACATGTAGAAATACGGAATGAAGAAAATTATTATTGCTAATATATGAAACTAATTTAAGTTTGTTGATTATGCAAGTAAAACATAATGTCAAAAAAAAGTGAAATATCTCTAACAGTTTAATCTTTTCAGTAAATAAAATTTAGGAAAACTTTGAAATATGGTTTAAGATTCCAGTAACATCAGTTAGCTTTCTAGGATGTTTTAAGCATTTATTCTTCTCATCCAAATGTCAAATGTGATAAGAGATATTAGAAGTAAATTAATCCAACGTCTGAAAGATGAGTCCAGTATTACAATGGTAATTTCTCAGTCATGTATTATATGGCTTATTGTGACTTGCAATTATTCCAAGGGGGCACCGTGAAAATTAGGGGACATGGGGCAACAGTGGGATAGAATGTTTTGTCCACAAGGAAGGAAACAAGGTCATACACAATCTAATAAATGTTTGAGATACTCTACTGACAATTTTATGACAACATAAAATTAACAGATTAAAGTAAATATATACTATTTTAATGAACTCTGATAAACTTTGTTAACTGATTTTCACTTCCAATAATTCTGATTTTTTCAGCCACTCATATGATTGTCTTCAGAGGCAGTAAATGTTGATAAAACATTTCATATAGTTTATGTGGCAATGATTTCAAAGCCCCAAGTTTGTTTTTTTTAATTTAAGGAGATAGGAAAGCAAATTGATTTTGTGGAGTAATTTTTAGGTAAGAGGTTGGTACGCTTTAGAGCCAACCTGATCTAAAAAAAAAGATTCTTGGCAAGATCTTCCATTGCCTTCTCAGATTATCTTTATGTTAATTCCATGCTTAAATAATGAGAACAAAGTCTATGCTCCATGAGTTTTTAGCATATGCACATATCGATCTAAGGAATTCACATGACAGATTACATATAGTTTAATGCACACTGAAGTTTAGAAAAGATGTGAAAAGTTTGGAAAACTAATTCTCTCTTGCAATTTACTTGTTAACAACTCAGAGTAAATGTAGTCACTATTTATTAAACTGTCCATTATTAGAAACATATTTCTTATGCTCCAGGTCCTTTTTTGACTATTAAAGTAAAAATTACTTTTCGGGTCTGGAGAGTGGGTAGAGTTCTAGCTTTGCACAGAGCTGATCTAGGTTCAGCTTCTGAAACCATATATGGTCCCCTGAGCATCAGGCGGGATTGATTCCTGTATGCAGGCTAGGAGTAAGTCCAAAGTACCAACAGGCGTGGCCTCAAAAAACAAACAGAACACTCCAGAACTTTTAACACATGATTCTAAGAAATACTGATAACTGACCCCATAATTATTTTTCAAAAGTTTATTTCTTAAAACAGCAATTTTTTATTTTCCTTATCTACATTTATGTTCTGGTTTTGGAGTCATGCCCAGGTAAGCTCAGGGAAGCACCTTATGTGCTGTACTTTCTATCCGATTTCTTAAGTGACCAACTGACAAATGAAATGATTCCTAATAATTTTGTGATATACATCTTATTATTCACTCCCCTTATGGAATTTTAGATATTCATAATACATACTAGAAGTGTAAAAACCAATCTAACTTTTTCAAGCAAGTCTTAAATTTGGTGTTTAGTTATTTGTAACACTACTTCGTCTTTGGCATTAATCTTGTGAACAAAATATGGGTAATACATGTCTAGTACCAGTAGTTATCCACTATTGTTTAAGAGACATATCCTTATTTCCAGGGTTAACATAGCTGTAAAACTGTATCTCTGTCTTCCCATTCATCATCGATTTGCTTGAGCGGGCACCAGTAACATCTCCATATGTCCTGTCTCATATTAGCAGAGCCCGAGGGTATCTGCTTGCTCCAGGAACATAAAGAGCCTCAAACTATTCCATCAGGCCATGGGAATAAGGTATATAATTGTTACTGGTATTTGGCATAACAAATACGACATGGGTAGCTTGCCAGACTCTGCCAGCATAGCTATAGGCAATATTTAGATCTCACAAGACTGAAATAAAGTATGAACTGAAATTCTGATTATATCAGAAACTCATGATGCTCTTTCAGACTTAAGTGTTTGATGACATAGTTCATTTCCATGAATATGTAGGGCTCACAGAAACTTGATGATTCTTTAGGATTAGCCAAAGAGGGAGCCTCACCTTTAAAGGCCTCACCTGATTAGATCACATCCATGTAAAATTCTCTCCCTGAAAATTAACTTAATTGACTGAAGAAGAATTTTAATTTCATCTGTGAAATCCCTTAAACTTTGCCAAATATTACTATCTAATCAGTGGGGTGACATTCATTTTATTAACATGTCTATCTAACAGATAAGCACAGGGGATATACAAAGGCTTAAAAACACTAAGGCCGGAATTGCAGTTATCTGCAATCCACTCTTTATACAGGGAAACATATTACAAAACTAATAAGTTTACTTGTAGGCTCAAAAGAGAGGACAAGGGCTAGAGTGATAGCATAGCAGGTAGGGTGTTTGCCTTGCACATGACCCACCAAAGTTCGATCCCCAGCATCCCATATCATGCCCCATGCAGTGCCAGGAGCAATTCCTGAATGCAGAACCAGGAGTAACCCCTGAGCATTGCTAGGTGTGACTCAAAAGGGGAGAAAGAAAGAAAGAAAGGAAGAAGGAAGGAAGGAAGGAAGGAAGGAAGGAAGGAAGGAAGGAAGGAAGGAAGGAAGGAAGGAAGGAAGGAAGGAAGGAAGGAAGGAAGGAAGGAAAGGAAGGAAGGAAGGGAAAGAAGGAAGGAAGGAAAGGAAGGGAGGAGAAGAGAGGAGGAAGGAGGAAGGAAAGGAAGAAAGAAAGGAAGGAAGGAAGGAAGGAAGGAAGGAAGGAAGGAAGGAAGAGAGAAAGAAAGAAAGAAAGAAAGAAAGAAAGAGAGAAAAAGACAAAAGAAAGAAAGAAGAAAGAAAAAAGAAGAAAGAAATTTAGATCCATGATTAGTCAGTTTCCCAAAACTCTATCCATGGTCAGTATCCTGGGGTAGGCAGGATGCAAGGCAAGTGCCTTTTTCCCTGTATTTTCTCTCTGGCCTTAAATCATGTCTTTTCTTAAGAGCAAAAGATAGATAGATTAATAATAGCATAAGTGAAGATGCTCAAAAGAATTTGGTACATTCTCAAAGACTAGAACCTCAATTTCCAAAGTCATATTTTATCAGAATGCATGTTAATCTAAATTTTATTTTTTTCTGATTAAAATCACCATTTAAGATACTTTTACTGTTAGATGTTTACAATGTAATGCTCTTAAAGCAATTTGATTACCTTCATACTATAGTCAAACTTAAAAATTAGGAGATACTTTTTATTATAATTAACTTTTAAGATTATATTTAATTCAGAAACAAATCAGGAAAATAATGTAGATTGAGCTCTATTATTGTCTGTATCTTTATTAAATCATAGATAATATACTTTTCAAGTGAAAGTAGAGCCTCATTACTGTATTTACAATCATGGTTTTTAGTATATCGATTTAAAAAATATTCTGCTTCTCTTTTCAACAGGAAGTATGAGATCACTGATAAAGCTTAAGCCCATATGTCTTAATAGAGCACTGTTCTTCATACCAGTCATACTCTATAGTTATCGCATATTTTAAATTATTTATATTTCAGAGGAAATAGTTGGCTAAGTGATTTATGTACTAGTTATAAAATCCCATTCCACAAACCTAGCTGTAAGGAAGACATCTGCAGCTTATTTATAAGTAATTTCAGGATTAGACTAACAATGCAATTCTCAAGGAGAGTGAAAAGTAAAAAAATTCTTTAGAGAAAAAGAACAATATATCTAAGTTTTAAATATTACATGATTAGGACATAAATCATGTAAAATGATATAATTTCATATGGAGCCAATTCACTATTACAAAGGGGATGGGTTCTGTGAGGCATGCACTTGATTTTGACTTATGCACATCACATTGCTTTCCATAGAACTGTTCAAATTACCCTGTGAAAAAAGTTAATCAAATGTATAGCATGACTTAGGTAAAATGCCTGGGATGGCTGAACATTTCGATTCATATCTCCTGGTGGAGATACATAATGTCTCAATTCTTAATTATCTAGTCTTTTGTGCCTTAAAAAATGGCCAATAAAATGTCAGCCAAGAAACACACTGTTCATTCCTTTCAGGTTTATTTTAAACCTATTGCACTTAGGCTAAAGCTAAATCAATTTTTCATGAATATCTACCCCGGTAGATTGCACCTCAAGCCAGTTCAGATCCCTGGAGAATTTTAAAAAGAGATTTATCAAGTAACAAGTAACACCTCAGGAAAAAGAAACAGGGTTTTTAATTGCTTTGTGCGCTCCATAATTGAAGGCAGGCACCTTCTTGAGGCACTGGCTGCCAGGAGGAGTGAGACTCCAGTTGGCCCTGCCTAATTAATCCTGTGATACAAACCTTCTGGCTTCAATTTTCACATTTCTGTCTCTTTTTAGAGGTGATAATAAAACTAAAAATTTATGTTGGTTACTGTATGACTATAACTGTGCCAACGGAACACAAATAAAACCATATGGGCTAAGGAGACCTTGTCTCCACATTTCTGGTTTCTCTGTGGTATGAGGCAACAGGGCAAGCTTTGTGCTAACAAGAAAAGGTAGGGAAAATTCAGTAGCAGGGCAGAAGTGCAGGTCAGCTCCTTCGTGTGAGTTTTTCTCTGTTAAGATGACTCATTGAAGCATATGCCTTTTTATTGACAAAAAAATTCTCAAAATAGAATTGTATGCTTGGAAAACTCAATGGCTCAGTTTCTACAAATCATAAAATGACACTAGAGCTTTTAATGAAAGACAAATTGGGTAGCTTAGCCTTTCAGAAAGCTGTCAAGGTGACAAGCACAGTGTTTTATCTTAATAGCTTACATATTTAAACCAGTATAAAACATCCTGCAAAACAGTGCCTGTGATATCTGTAATGTCCATCCTCAAGCTGTGATGCTGAATGCATCCCGCATCATGAAATGACTTCACTGTTGACACAGCTCAAAATTATTTTGCTTTTATGGAGAACCTTGATTTATAATGTGGCACTACTATTAAATATCCTGTGGAATGATACTTAAATAAACAGGAGGTGTCATTTAAAAAAGACATGCCACAAGTAGCACGAGGTCTTGGGGCAAGCACAAAAAGCATGTGGATTAGTCCTTAAATTAATTATGAGATCTGAAATTTGTTTTTAACACCTTATATGAAAATACTAAAACCTTTCTATCATATGTAACATTTTAAGCAAGATTTCCCCCCTACATAATATTTGTCTTCCCATTTAAAAATACCAATAATGTAATTTTCAAAGGCTAGAGTAAAATAAAAAGTACATATATCATGCTCTGTAAGTTATACACACACAATACACATGCATATATACACACACTATTTATACACATATGTGTATATGTATATATACACACATATGTTATGATTTTTTAAAAAAGAATTTTCTAAAAATTGCATGACTGCATTATTTTTGTATAACCTTAGGATTTTCCAAGGTTATAACTACGTTGACTTTATTCTCTTTAATGTATATTTCTTAGGATGTCAAAGATCACGTGGCCGCCAACCTACAAGATGGTCAAACTTCTTCGTCAAGTCCCTGAACGAATGGCTTAGGGCTGTATTCCTGAAGCAACCAGATGCTATTGGGCTACACTGGCACATGATAGGGTCAAATGGAAATGTTATTGGTGCCCGCTCGAGCAAATTGATGAATTACAGAATGTCAAGTGATCAAATGATCAAGTGAATCTATATTTATTTAGTTTGAATAACTTTTCACTTTTCTGCTGAATTTAAAAAAAAATATGGGAGCCATCTGCTGGTCAACAATTACATATTATTTAAACAACAATTTTGTTTCTATTGCATAATTAACTGTTTAGTTTTAAATGTTTGAAATTAAGGCAAAATTTATTTTGAAATCTGAAAGCTTCTGTAAAAACAGAAGCATTTTGCAAAAAAAATTCTAGTTCTCTATGCTTAGATTAATAGTTTCTGAAAAGGAAACTAAGTCTTCAAATACTCTTTTTTAATGCACATTTCCTGATTTTTTTTAATATTGAATGGACTATTCTTTGCTTATAATTTATAGGTTTACATAGAAGTGTTTCTGATTTTTCAAAAAATTTGAGAAAATACAAATATACAATCAAAAATATTTAAGATTCGAGGTTCTAATGATATTTAAAATAAGTTAAATTTTTATTTAAGTATTTTTTAACAATTACAAAGATATAAAATTTAAAAGTTCATATTGGGTTTTAGTCATCAGTGTTCGAGCACTCATCCCTCTACCAGTGCCCATCTCCCACCACCAACGTCCCCAGTTCCCTCCCCCTCTCCCAGCCCACCTCCATGGCAGGTTCTTTATTTCTTTCCCTTTCTCTCTCTTTCTCTTTTCCTTCCCTTCCAGACTATGGATTACAGAACATACATTAAAGGGTTTCATGTGTATCTTTTTGTTTCTATTTAATTCTCAGTTCTAGGTTGGTATTAGTACCCTCGACAATTGTTAGCACACTGTTCCATTTTCTCTCTTACCTAGCCTCTGACTCCTACACATTTGTGATATGATACCAATATCCAAGGTCAAATGAAACATGTATCAGGAGGTCTTGTCAAAGGTGGAAATTATCACAAAAATAAGTTAAATTTGCAAACTATTTTAGAAGGGAAAGCTTTGACAAGTTGGTCCAAAGTACCAAAAGCATTCATATACCTGTATGTTTAAAAGGAAATTTTAAAGGAAAGAGTGTAATATGAACACAATAAATCTTTTTTTTCAGTAATATGGAAAACATATAAAACCTAATAATAATGAGTTATTAATATCCTATATCTCTTTTTACAGATAACTAAAATAAGATACTCACCAGTTAAGTTATGATATAGAATATATATATATGTATATATGTTAAATAAACATATCACTATCACTATCACTATCCTCCCGTTGATCATCTATTTGCTAGAGCGGGCACCAGTAATATCTCCATATGTCCTGTCTCATGCTAGTAGAGGCATCCATATGTCCTGTCTCATGCTAGTAGAGCCCAAGGGCATCTATTCGCTCCAGCCTAACACCATCATGGGAATGAACTAATATAATTGTTACTGATATTTGGCATATCAAATAAAACAGGGCAGCTTGCCAGGCTTGCCATGCAGGTGGCATGCCCTTGTAGTCACCTCTAAATATTGCATTTATGGATGAACCGCGCAACCGCAAAGCGGCCGCGCGAGACGGGCTGTGATAGGCTGTCACTGGGTGGAGTTCTGATGAGAAGGAAGTCCGGATGTGGAAAATGGCAGCCTGATGGAGTGGGGGGGCATCTGGCTTGTTGTGCGGCTCTGCTGGGGTGGTGGGCCAGGGCTAGAACCAGCCATCCCTCCCGGGTCCCTCGTGAGCGGCTGGGCACAGGGAGAGTAAGTAGCAGCTCTGCCCCATATATTTATGTATATCCACCAAGAAATATGATACAAGGATGTCTTAACATATTAGCACATAACAAGTTTATCCTAATTGTGCATCTCGTGATTAAACTGCAGAATTTATTTAATTGCTGGTATCATTAGGTTTTTTAATTACTTTTACTACTAAAATGCATTGATATTTTTCTATATGTTAAGCTCTTATATAATAATCATTCTCATAGAATCTATGTAATACATTTTCTCAGATTTATCATATTTTTTCTCTGCTTCCATCTCAAGTTGTGAAATGAGAATCAGGGTGATGCATTCGAGACCAAAGTGCTCCTGTTGTCCTCAGCAAACCTACGGGCCAAGAATCCACACATCCTCAGGCCCAAGCACTGAACCATGTGATCCTTTGATTTCAGTTTCACTGAAGGCAACACCAGGATTTCCTCAGCACTGCTGGGAAAATTACCCCTCCAGACACACCAACACCACCACCACCAAAAAAGTAAAAATAAATCAAGGGAGGTCTGTCCAACTGTCACATATGATTCTATTTGAAGGCACTCTTCTATCTAATCTGTAACAAATCCGTCCATTCAGTTCAAATTACCTCCTTAAAGTTGCTTTAACTCTCCACTTGGAGAGATGATACCAGTTCTAGTACTCTAGGGAATGGTCAAGGAACCCAGTGACTGACCCAGGAGAAAATAAGTGATAAAACCAAACAAAAAGATAATCCCTGGGACTTCACTTATAATCAGGAAATAAGAATGGTGATCTCTCTTTCAGGTGAAAATACCACAGATTGAATTTATATATACACACGCACAAAGTAGTTCTACTTATTCTCTATTAGATGATGAACAACTTATTTCAATTATTGACAAAACATCAGAAAACCTAGAGAAGACATAGTCTGCTTGACTGCATAGGACCCTAAGTAGTTTCATTCTACAGCAGTTCCTTCAGGGTTCAAACTCTTCAGAATCCCTTGGGTAAACCTGTAATCCTGGTTCATTGGATTTTGTTGTTGCTCTTAGTTTGGCTTAAACCTGTGTGTGTTGGATTTTTGTCATTTGAACTCAAGAAGTCATTAGAATTGTACAACAAAGACAAAATATTAGGTTCCGTATGGTAGAAAACAGGGATAACCACTGTTTAGCCAAGAGTGTCTTCTAAGTGTTTTAAAATAAACAACTTCCCTAGGAAAAGAGCCAATGTGCCTGCATATGGCAGTGAAGTGTGACACAAAGCACCAGACTGGTTGCGGCAAACACAAGAATGAGCCAATTTCCAAAAGCTCAACAGTTTTAATCCTTACCAGCATGCCGTTTTTATTTTTATCTCACCCTTATATGTGTAAATCTGGACTCAATATTTTGCACACTTTAGAACAACACACACGTGTATATATACACACCTTCCTGATTTTGACAAGACCAAAACTGAAGTAGAAAATTCTCTATCTTCATACTCTTTTGATGATGAAATAGATGGGCAATTGAAGGAATAGCATAAATTTGGATGATGCCAAAACAAAGTTAGCTCTTGTACCCAGAGACACAGGAGGAAAAAGAGGGGGAAATATTATTTCACATCGAACCACTCTAATTTAGTGTCCTTGATTAACCAGTTATCAACTACATAAGTTAGGTTTCTGTACTATTTGAATATAAGAAATTATTAGAATTGTATAGCAAAGACCTCTACTGCTTGATGATTTTGGTGTTGCAGTTAGTCATTAGCTATTGTTATTTATATACCATAGATGCAATATTCTGTTATTGGTCAATCTCTGATTTATATCAAGTAGTATAGTACTCTCTAGTTCCATGTGATTTGAAGCAAACTGCAAGAGATCAGCTTTTCTTACACTGAATAATATTCCATTGTCCATATATACTCAACTTCATTAATTCATTCATTTATTGTTGAACAAATGAAATGTTCCTCCCTGGCTGTATGTGTGCATATATATTCTCAAGTTAATGTTTTTTGTGTTCGTGGGGTTAGATGCTCAGAAGTGATATCACTAGCTTATGTGGAAAATGGTTTTACAAATGTTTTTAACTGTTTTATATAGAGGTTAAACCAGAGTATATAGCCACCAAGAATAAATTACAGTTCACAAACACTTGCTTCTAGTCTTTTTGACATATGATTTTCTCATTCATGTGATATGATAATTCATTGCCATTGTGAATTTAGTTTTCTTAATAATACTAACAAAGGCCAGAAAGATAGTACAGTGTATAGTGTAAGGCAATTGCCTGGCATACATTTGATCCAGGCGTATCAATCCCCAGCACATCATATAGTTTTTAACCCACCAGACATAATCCTTCCATGCACAGCCTAGACAAAGACCTTGAGCATACCCAGATGTGACCCCCAATTTTTTGGCCCAAATTCATTTAAAAAAATTAAAAAGTGACAATAAAGATATTTTCATATTTCTACTGGCCTTCCACATGGTCCTCTTATGATAATTGTCAGTTTAACTCCGGTGAACTTCTTTAAAGGTACTGCAGTCAAAACTAATAGTTTATTTCTTGAAAGACAGTACAGGGGTTTAGAAACTTGTCTTGCATACAGCCAATAGAAAACCCATACCCGCATATAATGCTCGAGTATCATCAGGAATGACCACTGGACATGAGACAGGAGTAAGCCCTGTATATCACTGTGGATGATCCAAAGGCTAAAGCAAAACAAAATATTTGTCTTTGATTATGAAAAATGGTGAGGAAATTTTCTGGTCTTACAACCAAGTCCCAAGGCATGGTAGTAGAACACATGATTTTTCATTAAATCATTCTCAGCAACTGATATGTATATACTTGGGAAAAGTGAGCATTCTATTTGATAAACATTTATTTTAAACAGAGTAAAATCAAATTCAAGTACCAGAGAGCAAACACATGGGTTAGGGAACTAATTTTTTATTTATTTTTATTTTTATTTTTTAAGTATTTTATTATACACAATTACAAAGATACACAATTAAAAAGTTCATACCTGGGTTTTGGTCATACCAAAACCCATTCCCCAGCACCCATCCCTCCACCAGTGCCCATCTCCCACCACCAACTACCCGGTTCCCTCCCCCATCCCCCAGCCCACCTCCATGGCAGGTTCCCCATTTCTTTCCTTTGCTCTCTCTCCCTTCCTTCCCCTCTGGACTATGGACTATAGAACATACATTAAAGGGTTGTCATGTGTATCATTTTGCCTGTATTTAATGCTCAGTTCTAGGATGGCACTAGTACCCTCGACAATTGTCAGCACACTGTTCCATTCTCTGTCCTACCCAGCTTCTGACTCCCAAATGTTTGCCACAATTTCCACCCTTGACAAGACCTCCTGATACAAGGTCATGTTTCACTTGACCTTGGATATTGGCATCACAATATGCACATATATATCTATGCCATGCAAATAAATGCAGTCATTCTGTATCTGTCTCTCTCCTTCTGGCTAATTTCACTCAACATAATCTTCTCCATGTCCATCCGTTTATAGGCAAATTTTATAACTTCATTTTTCCTAACAGCTGCATAGTATTCCATTCTGTAGATGTATAGGGAACTACTTTGATCCCAGTTCCATCCCTGGTGTCACATAGTCTACTAGCAGAGAGGCAAGAGTATGAAGTAAGAAATAAGGTTTTAGGTGACTGCTTATTATGGCCAAACAAACAAACAATCAAAAAGCCAAAGTAAAGTAAATCTTATTTAAAAATGGAAGCAAAGATAAACAAATGGGATTATATAAAATTTAAAAGCTTCTGCACCTCAAAAGAAACACTGACCAAGATACAGAGACAATCCACAGAGTGGGAAAGGATACTCACCCAATACCCATCTGTCAAGGGTATCCAGGATATATCAGGCACTGGTAGCCCTTCACAAGAAAAAAAACAGCCAACCCCCATCAAAAAATGGGGAGAACAAATGAACAGAAGCTTCCAAAAAAGAAGAAATTTGAATGGCCAAAAGGTATATGAAAAAGTGCTCTTCATCTTTAATCATCAGGGAGATGCAAATCAAAACAACAATGAGGTACCATCTCACACCACAGAGACTGGCACACATCCAAAACAGCAAGAACAACCAGTGCTGGCGTGGATGTGGGGAAAAAAGGGACTCTCATCCACTGTTGGTGGGAGTGCCGACTGGTCCAGCCCTTTTGGAAAAACAATATGGGCATTCCTCCAAAAACTAGACATTGAGCTCCCATTTGATCCAGCAATAGCCCTCCTGGGAATATACCCAAGAGACTGAAAAACACATAGCAGAAACACTATCTGTATTTCTTTATTCATCTCTGCACTATTCACTATAGCTAGAATCTGGAAACAACCTAAATGCCCGAGAACAGAGGACTGGCTAAAGAAACTATGGTTCATCTACACTATGGAATACTATGCAGCTGTCAGAAAAGATGAAATTATGAAATTTACCTTCAAATGGAAGGACATGGAGACTATCATGCTGAGTGAAATTAGTCAGAAGGAAAAGGACAGATATAGAATGACTGCATTCATTAATAGGATATAAATAGATACCAGTGTTTTACTAAATGTGGGAAATGGTAATGGCAGATTAAAACTCACCATTGAATATACACAAAGAGACTTAAGTGATAAACTCTAAATATCTTCAGGGCTAGCCACAATGTGTAAGAGGGAGAGAGAGATGCAGAGACAGAGAGAGAGACAGAGAGAGAAAGAGAGGAAACAGGGCTACCTGCTGTTGAGGCAGCCTGGGGGTGGGTGGGAGGGGGTGGGTTACATTGGTGGTGGAAATGGGGCACTGGTGGAGGGAAGGGTGCTGGAATACTGTATTACCAAGAACCAATTGTGAACACCTTTGTAATTGTATGTCTCACGGTGGTATAATAAAAAAATTTTAAAAAATAAATAAATAAAAATAAAAATAGTAACTGTTCTATATATACAATAGCTAACTGTTCTATATATAGGCAGCTAATTGGTTTCCAGACTTGTCTTAATTATTACAATCTCTGAGAAACTTGAAAAACACACATGCACACAATGATAGATAGGTTATCATTTAACTAACTTTATTGATTTTTACTTTAATTTATTTTTTCAAGGTATATATGATAGATGCAATTTTTTGTTTTCTTTCTTCTTTTTATTATACCCCGTGAGATATACAATTACAAAGATGTTCATAATTGGGTCTCCATCATACAGTGTTTCATCACCCATCCTTCCACCAGTGACCCATTCCCATATCACTCCCTCCCACCCACCCTTAATCCTGCCTCTATATCAGGCCCATTTTCTCTCTCTCTCTCTCTGTCCTGTATTTCTCTCTCTCTTATGCATTGTGACTTGCCCTACAGATATTTACAGTTTTATATGTCTCTATTTGTACATTCAATGGTGAGTTCTAGTCTGACATTACCATTCCCATTCCCCCATTAGTGACCTCAGTTTGTTATACCTACAATGATCATTACAGTGTATATATGTACAAGATCCTGGGAAGGACCTGGTCCTAAATTATCTAAGTCTGTAATGCAGTTGCAGAGAGGCCACATGCCAGCACTTTGGGTCTGGTATGTATTTTTCCGGTTTCCTGGTTGTGGTGGCTACCTGCTCCATAGCCACACCTGCTGGGGCATGAAGATGGAAGAGACGGGGAAGGGGCCCCAATCCCTGATCCAAATCCATCTGGAGCAGCCTCCCCCCCACATGTCTGCTGGCCCTAGCAGCTATGTTGCTCTCAGCCAGAGGCCAAGTCTTAGCTAACTTTATAATGACCTTGTCTCTGGAACATTTTTATGATATCCCTGTAATAAATAAATGTTTATTTTCCTGACCCTGAAAGAGTCCTTAATACAGCAGCACTAAGAAGAATGAACAAGGAGTAGCTGATAAAATCTCAGGGTCAAACTATGCTGCCAAAACAAAGAAGGACTAAAATGACTGTCTGTACTTTCAATGCATGTACACTGGCATCAGAAGCATATATCTTGGACATGATGGTGCAAGCACAAAAGATCAAGTACAACATTATTGGTCTGACTGAGACAAGGAGGCGACAATCTCATCGCTCGTTTTTGACATGGAATAAAACTGTTCCTCAGAACATGTGACGAAAAGAGGCATTGGTGGCGTTGGAGTTCTTGTCAACAAGAACATGGCTGTGACATTGATTCATTAGAATGCCTAACAAACCAGATAGGACAATTACACTTGAAGAGATGTGGCCCACTGCCAGCAGTTTCTATCTTCGTTGTCTACACACCAACATCCACATACAAGGAAGAAGAAATTGGGAAATTCTACATGGAACTGGAGTCCTTTAAAGAAGATCATACCTTCTACAAGATCATAGTTGGTGATTTTAATGTCAAAATAGGACCAAAAAAGATCAGCTGAGGAACTCCACATCAGGTTCAGTGGCCTAGAATGGAATTAACAGGGTGAGAGACTATCTGAGTTCATCATATCCACCAAGATCATTCATGGGAATCACAGTTTCAGAAGGCTGCATCGAAATGTTGGACATGGGAATCTCCTAGTTGACAGTTCCACAATGAAATTGACTACATCATATTCAATGGACAATTTTGCTTGACAGATGTCGTAGTCATCCCAAAATTCCAAACAGGGTCGGACCACTGTCTCCTTCATGCAAAATTCTACTTCACACGACCGGAGAAAAAGGCTGCAAAGTTTAAGAAGAGAATTCCCAGAAGGACCACCAACTGGGAACTCTTTGGCACCATTGCAGCAACATGATAAAATGCCATAATTGAGGACATCCATGAAGAATACAACCACTGATTCAGCAACTTTTGATTGTGATAAGAACTCAGAGAGAGAGAGAGAAAGACACAAAAGGACGCCTGTCTTCAAAACCTCTTCTCGAGTACCAACGTGGCAAGGTGCAAGCCTTAGGTGACCAAATGCTAACATCCAAGCTTGCAAAGAGGTGCAGAGAAGCAATGAAGGAAGACCTCGAAGAGGAAAGAGCAGAAATACTGACTGATGCAGCAGAAGCCAGGAAAGGCATTTGAAACACCCGCCTGTCCTTCGCCAACTGTAAGACCAATATGAATGCCCTCCAATGTCCTGATGTATCTAACATATCTTCCAGAAAGGCAATGTAGAAAATTATCCATGACAATAGTTGGATATCTTTGATAGCCACGTCCACCTGCCCACATACCAAATACTGCAGGATGGATGTGTCAATCCCAACATTCTCCCTTCTGAAATCCGACATGCCATGTCATCAGTAAAGAAGAGAAGAACAACTGGCCCAGACAAAGTCAGATCTGAACACCTAAAGAATCTTCTGTCAGTACTCACCAATAGACTGACTTGGCTCTTAACATGCTACCTGTCTGAATGCAAGGTGCCCGCCCAATGGAAAACCAGCAGGAGAGTTCTACTGCTTAAGAAGGGGGTCATCCAGGACATTGGCAACTATCACCACATTTGACTGTTATTCGTCATCTAAGAGCCGTTCACTCGAGTCCTCCTGAATAGGATTGACAGAACATTTGATGAAGGACAACCATGCAAGCAAACTGGCTTCCAAAAATGATCATTTAATCACTTGAATTCAGTTATTAATCGATTTGCTCGAGCAGGCACCAGTAACATTTCTATTGGACCCTATCACGTGCCAATGGAGCCCAATGGCATCTGGTTGATTCAGGAATATGAAGAGCCTCAAATCATTCCTTCAGAGTCTTTACAAGGAAGTCTGACCATCTTGTAGGTGGGCGGCCGCGTGATCTTTTGACATTCCGTGGGATCCAGTCGGTAATGGCTCTAGTCCAGCGGTTAATTCCAAAAAACCATTACATGTCCAGCCCATCTCATTTTCGATGCCTTGGCAAACGAGACAGCATCCCCTGATTCTGGAATAGCGACGAATGTCAGAACTCCAGATTCCTTCTCTCAGTTTAGTGAGGTGTGATATTCCAAGTATAGGTCTTTGGATTCCTCTCTGGGAGACCCGAATAGCATTCTCATCCTGATTTCATAGGGCCCAGGTCTCCGAGGCTTATGTTAATGCAGGGAGAACAGTGGAGTCTAAGAGATGTGCCCGGAGCCGGAAGTTCTTTGCCCTTTTAGCTATTTCTTCGATGCCTTTGAAGGCATTCCATGCTGCTCTCTTCCTCCTGCGCAGCTCAGGTTTTAGGTTGTTCATCATGTTGATTTTTCGACCTAGGTACACATAACTGCTGCATTCAGAGATGTTTGTTCCATTGAGAGTGAATGGGGCCTCTGGAACTAGTTCATTTTTCATAAACATGGTATTCTTTAGATTCAGCTGTAGACCTATCTTTCCACATTCTCGGTCAAAGTCAGCCAGCATTTGTGCCGCTTGGCTAATGTTTGGTGTTATTAGAACAATGTCATCTGTGAAGCGAAGGTGGTGTAGTTGGCGAACATCAATCTTCACTCCCATTCCTTCCCATTCTAATTGTTGCATGATGTTCTCGAGGGTGGCACTAAAGAGTTTTGGTGAAATGGTATCACCCTGTCGAACCCCTCTTTTGACATCAATGATCACTTCTTTGTAGAATGGTGAGATACTGGTGGTGAATCCGTAATACAGCTCACGAACTATCTTGATGTATTGGGTTTGCACACCCTGTTTGGCTAGGGCTTCGATGACCACTTCACTCTCCACAGAATCAAAGGCTTTCTTTAAATTACTAATGTGAAACAGAGCGGCATCTTGTACTCCCTACAAACCTTAATGAACTTGGTTACTGTGTGGATATGGTCGATTGTGCTGAATCCTTTCTGGAAGCCTGCTTGCTGCCTGCTTGCTGCTTGCTTGCTTTGGTCTCCTGAGTTGTCCTTCATCTAGTGTTCTTCTAATCCTGTTCAGGATGACTTGTGTAAACAGCTTGTAGATAACGGACAACAGGCAGATGGGGTGATAGTTGCAGATGTCGTGAATGACTCCCTTCTTGAACAGTATAACTGTCCTACTGGTTTTCCATTGGGAGGGCCCCTTGCACTCGGACAGGTAGCGTGTGAAGAGCCGAGCTAGTATATTGATGAGTACCGATGGCAGATTCTTCAGGTCTTGGGTCTGACTTTGTCTGGGCCTGGTGCTGTTCCCTTCTTTACCGACGAGATGGCATGACGGATTTCAGAAGGGAGAACGTTGGGAATGACATATCCATCCTGTGGAATTTGGTATGTGGGCAGGTAGATGTGGCTATCAAAGAGATTTGAGTAGAAGTCCTGGATAATCTTCTCCATTGCCTTTCTGGAAGATTTGATAGATCCATCAGGGTGTCTGAGGGCAGTCATCTTGGTCTTATAGTTGGCGAAGGACAGGTGGGCGGTGTGAATGCTTTTCCCGGCTTCTGCTGCATCTTCCAATATTTCTGCTCTTCTGTCTTTGAGGCCTTCTTTTATCGCTTCTCTGCACTGCTTAGCAAGCTTGGACGTTAGCATTTGGACTCCTGAGGCTCGCGCATTGCCACATTGGCAAATGAGCTCAAGAGTTTCTGAAGACAAGAGTCATTTTGTGTCTCTCTCGGCATTCTTCGAACAATCATGGAGGTGCTGAAATAGTCGGTTGTATTCTCCATCAATGTGGTCAATGATGGTATCTTCCCATGTTGCTGCAATGGTGCCAAAGAGTTCCAAGTTGGTAGTCATTCTGGGAGTTCTCTTCTTAAACTTTGCAGCCTTTTCTCCCCGTTGCCGGAAGTAGAATTTTTGCACGAAGAAGATGGTGGTCCGATCCTGTTTGGAATTTGGGGACGCCAGCTCCATCTTAGTCAGACAAAACCGTCGATTGAAGATGATGTGGTCAATTTCATTGTGGAACTGTCCGCCAGGAGATTCCCATGTCCAACATTTCGCTCAGTCTTCTGGAACTGTGAATTCCCATGAATGGTCTTGGTGGACATGATGAACTCAGTCTCTCGCCCTGTTCGTTCCATTCTAGGCCATGGGTCCTGATGTGGAGTTCCTCAGCCGATCTCGGTCCTATCTTGGCATTAAAATCACAGGCTATGATCTTGTAGAAGGTGTGATCTTTTTTGTAGAACTCCTCCAGTTCCATGTAGAATTTCTCAATTTCATCTTCTTTGTATGTGGATGTTGGTGCGTAGACAATGAAGATAGAAATTGCTGGCAGTGGGCCACATCTCTTCAAGTGTAATCGTCCTATTTTGGGTTGTTAGGCATTCAAATGAATCTATGTTGACAGCCATGTTCCTGTTGACAAGGACACCAATGCCACAGACCCCTCTTCGTCACATGTTCCAAGGAACAATTCTTCTCCGGTGTCAAATACAGAGTGATACGACTGGCGCCTCCTCGTCTTAGTCAGACCAATGATGTCGTACTTGATCTTTTGCGCTTGCACCATCAGATCCTCAATATATGCTTCGAAGCCAGCGTCGCGTGCATTGAAAGTACAGACAATCATTTTAGTCCTTCTTCGTTTTGGCAACCTAGGATGGCAGTGAAATTTTATTAGGCACTGCTTGTTCACCTTTCTTACTGCTGCCGTATAAGGGCTCTAATCATTTCAAAAATGATTCAGCACAATTGACCATAACTACACGGTAACCAAGCTCATTGAGGTTTGTAGGGAGTTCAAGATGCCACTCTTTCTCACATTTGCTGATTTAAAGAAAGCCTTTAATTCTGTTGAGACTGAAGCGGTCATAAAAACCCTAGCCAAACAGGACGTTCAAACCCAATACATCAAGATCCTTTGTGAGCTGTATTAAGGTTCACCACCAGGATCTCACCATTCTACAAGGAAATGATCATTGGTGTCAAAAGAGGGGTTGGGCAGGGTGATAGAATTTCACTAAAACTCTTCAGTGCCACCCTCGAGAACATCATGTGACAATTAGAATGGGAAGGAATGGGAGTGAAGATAGATGGTCAGCAACTACTCCACCTCCACTTTGCTGGCTACATCATTCTAATAACACCAAACATTTGCCAAGCGGCACAGATGCTGGCTGACTTGGACCGAGATTGTGGAAACATAGTTCTACAGCTTGAATCTCAACAAAACAATGTTCATGAAAAATTAAATAGTTTCCAGAGGCCCCATTCACTCTCAATGGAACAAACATCTCTGAATGCATCCATTATGTGTACCTAGGCAGAGAACTCAGTATGATGAACGACCTAAAAGTTAAGCCACACAGAAGGAAGAGAGCAGCAAGTAATGCCTTCAAAAGCATTGAAGAAATACCTAAAAAGGAAAAAGAACCTCCGGCTACGGGCACATCTCTTCAACTCCACCATTCTCCTGCATTATCATATGCCTCAGATACCTGGGCCCTACGAAAGCAGGATGAGAACTCTATTCGGTTCTCCCAAAGAGGAATTGAAAGAGCTATGCTTGGAATATCAAGCCTCACTAAAGTGAGAGAAGGAATCTAAGTTCTGAACTCTGTCTACAATCCAGAGTGAGGGACGCTGTCTCCGTTGCCAAAGCATCGAAAATCAGATGGGCTGGACATGCAACGCGATTTGGAGATGACCACTGGACTAGAGCTGTTAAGTACTGGATCCCAGGGGATGTCGCTGCTCACCTAAAAGATGCTCAGACTTCTTTGTCAAGACCCTGAACAAACGGTTTGAGGCTCTTTGTATTCCTGAAGCAAGCAGATTCCATTGGGCTACCCTGGCATGTAACGGGGTCAAATGGAAATGTTACTGGCACTCATTGGAGCAAATCAATAATAAAGCGGTATGTCAAGTGATCAAGTGATCAATTGATCCCTGTGATATTAGTCTGCCTAGTGTTGAGGAAACAGAATATTTTCCTCATTCTGTTTTTTTTCTTTTTGGGTCACACCTGACAATGCTCAAGGGGTTACTCCTGGCTCAGCACTCAAGAATTAACTCTGGTGGTGCTAAGGATACCGTATGGGATGCCGTGGATCAGACCTGGTTGGCCGCATATTTGGCAAAAGCTCTACCCGCTGTGCTATCATTCTGGCACTCTTTTATTTTTAATCACTGCTTAGGTAGTTTCCAGATGTTTTATTTGTTTATTAGAAAAAATTGTCTGCTATAAAGGCAGGCTGGGGATAGGGGAGGGAATCAGGGGACATTAATGGTAGGAATAGGGCACTGGTGGAGGAATGGGTGCTGAACACTGTATGACTGAAACCCAATCTTAAACATCGTTGTAATTGTATATCTCACGGTAGTATAAATTTATTTTAAAGAATAAAATAATCATATTATGTACCCAGGCATTGAAAACCAAAAAGTCTTTTAGTCATTAATCTATTGTTTAATGTTCCAATATTCAACATGCTTTAACTGGGACTAGAAGAAATAAAAAGGTATCCAACATCTTGTCCTAATTTTTTAACATAATTCACATCATAGAACTCCACATACATGTAATATTAAAATTTTATTGAGGAGTAACAATCCTACAAGGACTAGATCACTTAAAAATAAATCTATTTTTTAAAGGAAGCAAATAACATACCTGCTATTCATTAATGATATTATACATACATTTTATAAATGTTATTGCAGTTTTATTAAAATACAAACTGTTTCCTCATCTGACATTTTGAAACTGCTTGACTAAATTTCATGCATATGAGGTAACCAAGAAGCTAATGTATAAAGTATTTCCTTATTCTTAACAATGCTCTCTCCATTCCTGAAAATTCCACTGAATCCATCTGTGTGGATATAACAAATGCTTATGCTAAGGAATAAGACATACAATATCTAGTTTTCATCATCATGTGAAGAATAGAGAAAATATTCTCCATTCATTTATATTTCTGGGTTTTAAAAATCTGAACCAACAATAGTTTGGCATTACTAAAAGCTTTTCCAAGTTCAATGTCGCAAGATTACTTTCTGAACTTGAATTTCATAATAAAGATTAAAGAGAATGTTTAGCATAGTGCCTGGACTTAGAAGTCACTGAATGATTGTTTGTTTTCAAAAGATAATACTCAGTTCTACTCTTGAAATAACGTTGCTTTGAAAAGTCTACATAAAAAAAATCCTGTCATTTTTTAAACATACTACCAATTTATTGAAATGTTTGTCACCTAACCCCAAACTTACTGAATTTTTTTAACTGGAGACAGGTTTCCCTTCATTGAAATTCAGTCTTTTCAAGGAAATATGCTTAAGTTTCTATGTGGTGACCTAAGGACACTTAAAATTATTCTTGCCTGAACAGGGTTTAGGAGAGATGCAGAAATAATTGGTGATAGAATAACAGCTTACATCTCTGCCTTTCATTAAGCTATTTTTCTCTCAGCAAAGGTATAGAAAACCATCACAGAGATTTGCTCTCTGTTCAAACTTTAGTTGTATTTTAAATTTTCATGTCAGAATGCATAATATATTACTCCAATACAACTTTTATTGTGTTCACTTTAAAATTTATAATAAGTAGATTGCTACATTATGGTAATGTACTAAATTACCTAAAGCAAAGTAATACAATGATTAACTGACTATAAACATTGGTTTATGGTCAGATTATAAAGTATTACAATGATTAACATTATGCATTTTCATAACAGTAGAAAATTGCAGGATGAAATATCTCGCGTATTGACTCAGTGCCATTAGGAATAATAAAACAGTGGTATAACTCAGTCTCAAGTTACAGTTTGAGAGTAAACTTTTGTTTTAAATCTCCTCTTTAAGCGACTGTGAAATTCATTATTTTAAAAGGTCAAGTCTTGCCAAACACAACAGAGAGAATGTAAGTAATCATGCAAATGAATTTAGTAAGCAAAACAGAGAAAAAAAATAGTTTGTGGACTTTCTTCCTAACATCTTCTATAGGAAAATAAGAAATTATCAACTTTCTCTCAATGATAAGAAAATAAATAAAATCAGTATATCGAAGATTTAGATTTCACCTTTCAAAAACAAAACTGATAAAAGTATCACAATAGAGAATCAATTAATTA
>JAJIBD010017198.1:0-12589 GCA_021461705.1 Cryptotis parvus
GTGCCTCATGAGGGGTGCTGGTCTTTCATACACGGGTGACCCCGCCCAGCTTTATGGGGGTGCCTCATGAGGGGTGCTGGTCCTTCATACACGGTGACCCCGCCCAGCTTTATGGGGGTGCCCCATGAGGGGTGCTGGTCCTTCATACACGGGTGACCCCGCCCAGCTTTATGGGGGTGCCCCATGAGGGGTGCTGGTCCTTCATACGGGTGACCTCGCCCAGCTTTATGGGGGTGCCCGTGAGGGGTGCTGGTCCTGCATACACGGGCGACCCCGCCCAGCTTTATGGGGGTGCCCCGTGAGGGGTGCTGGTCCCTGCATACACGGGCGACCCTGCCCAGCTTTATGGGGTGCCCCAGGAGTCCCCTCAGGGCTCTCCTGGCTTGTCCAGGGGCTGCAGTACTAGCACTTGCTCCCAGGGGCCTCTCACGGTGCTCCCAATTACATACCCCCGCTTTCTGCTGCTCGGTCCAGGCCTGCAGTGACCCTCAATGTCACCACAGGTCCCGGGTCACTCCCCGCCCCAGGAAGCTCTGTGCTCCCCAGCGGGCAGCCCCAGGCCCAGCTGGACTGTGAACCTGCTTCCCTATCTGTGAACAGGGCCCTAGCGGGGGGCGGGGTTACTTAGTTGAGCACACCCTGTGGAGGCGGGGGTCTGGAGTTTGACCCTTGGCCAGAGACGCCAGTGCGGGGGCTGTGAAGTGTGTGGGCTCCGCCCGCACCTGCCTGCTGCCCTCACCTGGATGGCCTGCACCAGACGGTTGCTGAGCTCCAGGGCGGCGGAGGCCGTGGACCCGAGCCGAAGGAGGCGGCACCGCGCTGCAGCCCCCGCATGAGGCGGCCCGTCCTTCCGGTACTGCTCAATGGGCAGCCACAGCAGGTCCCGGAAGCCCTGGACTGTGGGGCCGGTCAGGGGCTGCCCCAGAGGGCCCTGAGAGGAAGGTGCCGGCAGGAAGCCCCGACCCCCACCCCACCACACACTCACAGAGCTGGACCACCGAGTGCATGGGGCCGACGCCCCCAGCAGGCCGGGCAGCTGGTTCCGGCGGATGTCCTGCAGCCACTCGTTGAGCGCGTAGCCCAGGACCTTGTCCACACCCAGCAGCCTGGGCAACAGAGAGGCGTGCGGTGGCCAAGGCCATGCCGCCATGCTCCAGGCCCGGCCCCTGCGGGTGCCATGTTGGGGGGCTCACCCGTGCCGGTAGCACAGTCGCTTGAGCTTCAGCTCGGAGCAGTTGAGCTGGGCCAGGCCGATGAGGAGGCCGCGGCGAAGGTGCCCTGGCAGGGAAGTGGGTCGTGGTTCACGAGGAATGGCCCAGTCCGCGTGGCAGAGCGGGGCCAGTCCCGCTGGCAGAGCGGGCCCAGTTCCGTGGCAGAGCGGGGCCAGTCCCGTGGCAGAGCGGGGCCCAGTTCCGCTGGCAGAGAGGGGCCCAGTCCCGTGGCAGAGCGGGCCAGTCCCGTGGCAGAGCGGGGCCCCGTGCGCCTGCCGCCACCTACCACCTGGTCCATGGTGACGCGCTTGCCGTGATAGTCCAGCCAGATGGGCACCTCGGAGGTGAAGCGGAACTCCCTGGAGGGGCGGGGAAGGTTCAGGGCCACTGAGCAGCCACTGCTCCCCCCCAGCAGCCCCCGCACTCCCGGGGTCCCACCTGAAGTAGATGGGCTGCTGCTCCACAGAGGCGGTGCTGGCGGTGGCCTCAGTGGCTGCCGGACTCTCCGTGCCCTCGGGCTGCCCTTCTTTGCCACTGCCCAGCTGGGCCTCAGGGTGAGCTGGGAGAAGGAAGGCAGACAGGGTTGGGGCCAGGGTCCCCAGCAGCAGCCCCCGGGTTCCCCAGTGGGCTCTTACCCTCCACGCACAGGTCCACAGGGGCCAGCGGGTGGATGCCGGCAGCCAGGCTGGAGAAGAAGTCCCTGAGGAAGAGCAGAGCGTCCTGCGGGGCGAGCGGCCGGGTTGGGGCGGGGCGGGAGGCGGGGGTCCCCAGCTCTGCCCCCCGCACCCACTCACCTGGTCCACATTGAGCCGCAGCGGCATGAGGGAGACGCGGAGACAGCACTCGGGGCTCCCCAGGCTGGTCGCGGCGCCACGGCAGCGCCTTGATGGTGAGCTGGGGGCAGAGGGTGAGCTCTGGGCACCACGGGGCCTCCAGAGGCCTGGCCCCACCCCAAGGCTGGCCCCGCTCGGTGAATCCCCAGGGGAACCAACCCGAGCGTGTCACGTGTGACACATGCAGTGTCCGAGTCCCACACATGACACGTGTAAGGCGCCGCTGCCTGTGGCGAGGACCTTGCCTTTGTACCATATGTCATGCTAGTGTCCCGGGTGCCGCGCCCTGAGTGCCACACCCGCGCCCCGTGCCGCACCATGTTGGAGTGGGCGCGCCGTGGCATGCGCCGCTCGTGTGCAGGTACAGGAACTTGTTGATCTGGGACGATGCCAGCCGGTCCCGGACCTCGAGCTCCTGCACAATGAAGACCTGGCGGGACAGCGGCTGCTCCTCCAGCTCCCGGCCCGGCGCGGGGGCCAGCGGGGGCTCCGGGGGTAGGCCTCATGCTGGAAGCTCATCTGCGGGCAGGCGGAGACCTGGGCTGTGGGGGGCCTACTCCCGGAATCCATCCCCCAGGAGGCACGGGGTCCCTGCAAGCCTGTGTCACACCCCCAAAGCTCCATCCCTGAGGCTGGGTTGGGGTCATCATCTCAGTGGCTGCCCTCAAGGGGGCGGGGGGCGCCACACTTCACATGCTGAGCCAAGCCCCCACCCCCCAACCCCCGGCACACCCTTGCTCTGCTGCCCCTCCAGAGCCCGCCCAGCACCCCACAGCCCGGCACAGCCCGGCCCCTCAGGTCTGAGGAGCACTGGCTGGGCTCTGAGTGTGCCCGACTCGCTCCAGCTCAGCTTTTTGCTAGCAATGCCCCCTCGGCCTCACAGCACCCCCACAGACAGCACCTCCTTGGCGCTCACATGCACCCCCGTCAGTCACTGCCTGGCTCTCCCTCTAAGAACCCTCCGGCCTGGCTTCTCTCGCCCACTCTGCCATCCCGCTACAGCGCCAGGCCTGGCGTGGCCCCTTTCCTTACTGAGCTGGATCTCCATGATATACAGCGCCAGGCCTGCGTGGCCCTTTCCTTACTGACGCCCCCCCCACATAAACAGCGCCGGCCTGGGCCCTTACCTTACGAGCTGGTCTCCATGATATACAGCGCCAGGCCTGCATGGCCCTTTCCTTACTGAGCTGGATCTCCATGATATACAGCGCCAGGCCTGCGTGGCCCCTTACCTTACTGAGCTGATCTCCATGATATACAGCGCCAGGCCTGTGTGGCCCTTACCTTACTGAGCTGATCTCCATGATATACAGCGCCAGGCCTGCGTGGGCTCCTTACCTTACTGAGCTGATCTCCATGATATACAGCGCCAGGCCTGCGTGGCCCTTACCTTACTGAGCTGGATCTCCATGAGCACGTGGTGCTGCCGCCCGCTGCCCCCCTGGGTCCGCCAAGAGTTCTGGGGCCGGTTGGCGCCAGAGCTGGAGCTACGGAAGGGGAGCCCCTCGGCCCCCGAGGCCAACTCTGGTCCTGCCAAGCGACAGACCCAGCTGAGGCCCGGGGGTCGGCAGGACACAGGCCAGGAGCGCCAGGCCCCCACCCTGGTCCCAGGCTCACCGGTGGCTAGGGTGGGGCGCCGAAATCGCGGCCCCCCATAGAGGTGCCAGACGAGTGACACCTCCCCGCAGTGCCACGCGGGGTGCAGGGGCACCGGAAATGGCGGGTGCCCGCAGCAGGTCCGTGCTGCCCAGCGGCCGCGAGAAGTGGCCATCTTGCACCAGGATGGGGCCCGGCTGCAGCTGCGTGACCACGGGCTCCCGGTCCCGGGGCTGCGGAATGGGTACACTTAGCACATGCCGGGCTCCCTTCCGACCCCGCCTCCCACTCTCCCTGGTTCCTTGGGCTTTTGGGTGACCCCTGGCGGCGCTCAGGGGTTACTCCTGGCTCTGCAGTCAGGAATCACTCCTGGCAGTACTCGGGAACAATTATGGGATGCCGGGGATTGAATCACAGTCGGTCAAGTACAAGGCGAACGTCCTCCGCTGTCCCCCTGTGCTATTGACCCGGCCCTCCCTGGTTATTCCTGGGGAGGTCACAGCGGCTCCGCCCTTAGCGGCTGCTGCCAGCAGGGCTCGGGGACCAGGTGTGCTGGGAATGCAACTGGGCTGGCCATATGCAAGGGAAGCGCATCGCCCCGACCCCTCTAGCCCCCGCACCCCTCCTCTGATGAGCCTAGAGGCATGGCTAAATTTTTTTTTTTCTTTTTGGGTCACACCCGGCAATGCTCAGGGGTTACTCCTGGCTCTGGACTTAGGAATTACGCCCAGCGGTGCTCAGGGGACCATATGGGATGCCGGGGATCAAAGCCGGGTCGCCCACATGCAAGGCAAACGCCCTACCCGCTGGACTACCGCCTCCGGCCCCTCATGGCTAAATTTTAGAGGGGTTTTTCGTGGAAGGGCAAGTACACCGCCCCCGGGCCTGGGTGCTGCTCTGCTCAGGGACAACCTCCAGCAGAGTCCGACCCCCACTCCGCTCTCCCTGCGGGCCCACCACCCACCGCAATGCCAAGGCCGGGGCGCCCAGGATGCAAAAACTTCGTCACTGTCCAGCGTGATCCCCGTCTGCCTCCTCTTTCCTTTTCCTCTTCCGGGACCTCAGAGCCTGCGCTGCCAGCAGGGTTGCCCCCTGGGGGAGGCGGGGGGCTGGGCCCCGCTCCGGTTCACCCGGGAACAGATACACTGACACGGGTGAGGCCCGAGGTAGGGGGCCGCCTGTGGAGGAAGATCGGTGTGGGGGGGCTGCCCACTGGAGGGCCGGTCCCTGCCACCGGGCCACCGCCCACCTGCAGGCTGGGCCAGCTCCTGCAGGCCGCGCCGGGGTCCAGGAGGGCATCAGCCAGGTCCCGGTGGTTGATAATGGCCGCCTCCACTGGGGCGCAGGAGGGCAGCGAGGCAGGGCTCTCTGACAGCTGAAGAGGGGAGTGAGTGAACGTCGGGGGTTCCTCAGGGTACCCCGGAAGGGGAGGGCATGCAGTCAGCCTCACCTGCACCTTCTGGCCTGCAATCTCGGTGGGGCTGGGGGCCGGGCGGGGGGTGCAGGTCGCCTGCGCCCGGGACGTAGTGCAGGAGGTTGACCAGCAGCGCGCAGGAGTCGGCACAGCTGTGCACGTGGACCACGTTGTTGGAGCAGCGGAGCTCAAACCGCGGCTGGCTCTGGGGAGGGGTCCCCGTGAGAATCAACCCTCCCATATGCAGGTCAGGGGGCAGCTGCAGCTGCGCTCACCCCCATCTCCCTGCCCCCGTTTTTTTTTTTTTTGGGTCACACCCAGCTGTGCACAGGGGTTGCTCCTGGCTCTGCACTCAGGAATTACTCCTGGCGGTGCTCAGGGGACCATATGGGATGCCGGGGAGTGAAGCCTGTTCAGCCATGTGCAAGGCAAACGCCCTCCCTGCTGTACTACTGCTCCGGCCCCCACCCCCTGATTTACAAGCGGAAAAATGAGTATCCCATCAAAACTGGGTCTCGGGGCCAGAGCAACAGCACAGCAGGAAGGATGTTTGTCTTGCACGTGGCTAACCCGGGTTCGATCCCCGCATCCCATATGGTCCCCTGAGCACCGCCAGGAGTAACTCCTGAGTGCAGAGCCAGGAGTAAGTCCTGAGCACTGCTAGATGTGACCCACAAAGTTAAAAACAAACCAACCCAAAAAACAAAACTACTGCAGGTCTCTGGGGCCCTGCTCTGTCCCTGCCCCGCCCTGGGTGGGCTGCCACACGGGCACAGGTCCGGCATGGAGGGGGCATGGCTCCAGCAGTGACCACAGGGTCGTGGGCCACTCACCAGCTTGCCCCCGAGTCCCCCTTCCAGGTCTTGATCACGAGTTCCAGCAGGTCAACGCCCAGGACGCAGACATAGTCTGAGGAGAGAGCAGGAGAAGGTTCTAGACTGCAGAGCTGCTGCAGCAGGAAAAACCCAGACTTCCTTGGGATGTGGCCGGGATGGGGGGAGCACCAGGGCCCGGCCCACCTCGCCGCAGGTCCAAGCTTTCCACCTCACATTTGTCGGACAGGTACAAGGCCGAGTCGTCAAGGATGAACCTGGGGAGAGCGGAGGGTCAGGGGCGCACCGAGGGGTCTTTCCGCCCAGACAGGGTCTCACTCGCATCAGCCCCCGGGCTGCTGCAGGCTGCTGGCCGAGTCAGGGCTGGCGCCGCGGCCACAGTCCACACTCCTCGCAGCCCTTCCCGTGGAGCAGTAACACTACCAGAGCCCCCGAGTCTGAGCAGCACGCGCACACTCCGCCACGGAGCCCACGGCCCCCATCGGTGTCCGCGGGCATCCCCACTCCCAGCCGCATTCCACCACTGCGACACTGGAGGGCTCTGGGGTGTTTCAGCCAGTTTGTGGGCTTCTGGCCCTTTCTACCACTCTAGACTCTGGGCGCCCCACCTCCTCCTCAGAACATTCCAAAAGGAAGCCCCCTCACTGCTGCACTTTTGGCCAGCACCCCACGTGGACAGAAAGGCCAAGTGACGCTCAGGACGCGAGCAGTCAAAGCTAGGCTGTGGGGACAGAGCCTAGCGGGCAGGGGGATGCGTGGCCCACCTGAGCAGGAAGGTGGAGGTGTCCATGATGATGTTACTGGACAGGGCGAAGCTCTCGGCCGTGAGCAGCACTCCGCACGGGGGAGGTAGAGAGGCCTGAGGGCACACACCGCTGGGGGTCACGCACTGGACACAAGCTCCGACCCAGGGTGCCCCGGCCCTGCCCCGCACCTGTAGTCCACGGCGCAGGCCAGCAGATGTGTGTGCAGCACCGTGATGACCGTCGGGGCAGGTAGCCCAGTATGGGGTCGTCCAGCACGTCAAGGAAGTCCAGCAGCTGAGGGGAAGGGCAGCGAGGGGGAAGCCTGTGCCCTCTCCCAGCACTCCACCCGCTATTCCCCACCTGGGCCTCACCTGCGAGTGCCAGCTCTGTCCTGGCAGGGCCGTGCGGTGGCGCAGGGTGGCATGGGTGCAGCCGCAGCGTCACCAGGAACTCCTGAGGGAGGGTCAGAGAAGGGTCTGTCTGGTCGCCCCTGAGACGCTGTGCCAGGGAGGGGGTGTCGGAGCGACCACTGTACCTTGATGTTCTTCTGGGGGTCCAGGTGGATGCGCACGGCAGTGGACAGCATGTTGGGGGGCCCTCCCCTGCCCCTTGCGCCCGAGGCTCGCGCTCCACCACCCCTTCCTCCGAGGGGTAGATGGTTGCGGCCAGCTGGGCTGGGGGAGCGAAGCTGGGCAGCTCCAGGTGACTGGGCAGCGGGTAATCGTCCACAGCCGCTGGCGGGGGGGAGCTGGTGAGCCCCTGCCAGCCAGCCAGCCCTCCCCTGAGGCCGCCCCACCCCCAGGAGATGGCCCCCGCCCTCACACCTCGGTGGTAGAGGGCAGCCTTCTCGGCTTCCAGGCAGAAGTAGCCGAGCCCCGGCTGCCCACGGTACTGGGCGACGCTGAACAGGCTGCCTTGCTCCACGTCCAGAACCAGCTCCCCCTGTGAGTCCTCCAGGCGCCGCCCGGCCTCATCCTGCACTCGGAGCACGGGCCACCTCAGCAGAGCCACCCTGCTGCCGGGGGCCCAACCCTGCGCCTGCCCTGACAGGTGGTGGGGGGGGGCGTGCGGCTGGGGAACGCAGGGGGCGTTGACAGCAGCCACTCAGCCCCCTGGGGCCCGGGTCCCACATTCCCCAACAGATGCTTCAGTTTGGGGAGCCGGCGCTGGGGGCTCACCTTGGTGTCACAGAGTGCGGTGACCCGCCCCTTCAGCACCGTCCACCAGCGTGGAGAAGGAACTTTGAGAGTGAGGGCTCGGCGCCTCGGGGGCAGGGGGCTGCGGGCCAGAGGGCGCCCCCCACCGAGAAGAAGGGGGGCGTCGTCATCCTCCGAGTCCGAGTCTGGGGAGAGAAGGGAGGCGTGTGGGCAGGAGCCCAGCAAGGCCCCCGCCCGCCCTGCGACGCCCCTCGTCCCCATACCCAGCTTGAAGGCAGACTTGCACATCTTAAAGTGGCCGCCCAGAAGCCCGATGGGTCCTGGCCACCCGCAGGGTGGGTGGGGGGCTGGGTGCTGGGCAGCAGGTCTGGGGGTTCCCACATGAGCAGGTCGTTGTTGATCCTGAGATGGACAGACAGAGAGATGGATGGGTGAGGGGTCCAGGGCAGACCCGTGCCGCCAGCCCCCCGGCGCCCATTGTACACCTCAACCCACCCCCCACCCGAACCCACCTGTTGTAGAGGCCCTCGTAAACCTCTGCCTCCCCTGGCCCGAACCCACCAATCGTAAAGGCCCTTGTAAACCTCCGTCCCCCGCCCGAACCCACCTGTTGTAGAGACTCGTACACCTCCTTGCTGGGCAGGAAGATGTGCGCATGCGGCAGCACCACCTCGAGACAGCAGCGGGACAGGGGCCAGCGCCCGGCTCTGGAAGGCCCGCATCTCCTCGGGGTCCCCGGGATCACCATCTGGGGACAGGGTGGCACCTCAAGGAACACCGCCTCCCTCCAGGGAGAGGGTCTGAGGGCGCCGGCAGGGGGGGCCCGGGCTTACCTCCTCAGTCTCGTACATGGTCCTCTTGGCTGAGAAGGGCGAGGGCTCTGGCTCCCGCAGCTCGCACGGGCTCTCGGCGGACAGCGCCAGCTCCTCGCCCTTGTCGGGGGCCGCCTCCCACTGTGTGCTGCTGAGCTGGGGGTTCAGGGTCACCACTACCCTGCCGGGGGACAGGCCCGTCACTAGGCTGTAGGCCCTGGTGGTTTCTGGGCACCCCCGCCCCAGGGTCTCACTTACTGGGGAAGAACGTATTTTGCCCCCGGTTCTCGGGGTCCAGGGCTTTGGAGGCACGCAGGCAGGGGACCGGGGCTTGTCTCCGTCCTCGTAGGTCCCTGGAGGAAAGGGAGTCACGTGGAGGATCTTCTCCCCGTCTCCCCCCAGCCCCATACCACGTGGGTGCCCTCCCTGAGACCCCTGGATCCCTGTGAGCCACGTGCTGGGGGCCGGAGTCCACCTGCCTTCCCACGGTCTCACCGTGCAGGTCCGAGCAGGGTGAGCTGCAGGCGGGTGGGGGTTGGGGGCCCAGGTCCGCTGCTCAGCTCCGAGCGGAACTGGGGCTCGGTCCGTTCCAGCCGCAGCTGCTCAGCCCGAAAG
Organism: Cryptotis parvus; assembly: GCA_021461705.1. Classification (NCBI taxonomy): domain Eukaryota; kingdom Metazoa; phylum Chordata; class Mammalia; order Eulipotyphla; family Soricidae; genus Cryptotis; species Cryptotis parvus. The sequence goes on from JAJIBD010017198.1 coordinate 9,218, forward strand.
CTCCGGCCTGCCCAGGGGTGCGCTCGGGACGCAGGGTCAGCGATGGGGAAGCGGAGCCGCAGGGGTGGCCCGGGCGCGGACAGACGCACCACAGTCTGCTGCTGCTCGGGGGCCGGGGGTCTCGGTCTGGGGGAGCAGGGCGTCAGAGCTGTCCCGGGGCCCTGGCCACCCCTTGCCCGACCCCCTCACGGGCTCCTCACCAGCAGGCCAGGCGGGGAGGCTCCGTGGGGGGGACGCTGGCCTGGCGCAGCAGAACAGCGAGCCGGTGCAGGACCCCCAGCTCCACGTCTGCCTGGAAGGGGGGCCAGGTCCAGGGCAACCTCCGAGTGGCAATGGCAGGACACAGGGCGCTGGGGCGGCTCTGAGGGGTGGGGGCTCAGGTCAGTGAGGGCTGTGCCGCGGGGGAAGCGCAGGGGTGGCAAGGGGTCCCCTAAGCCAGACACCGCACCCAGCAGGGGGTGCAGGGGACCCAGGAGGGACGCGGGGAACCTTCGCCTCCTCCTGCTGTTCAGAGCTGGACTTGCCTGCACCCCACCCAAGGACACAGGCTGGCCACACTGAGCAAGGGTGCTCGGGCCAGGGAACCAGTCCCGCGTTACCTTGGACGGCAGCGACGCAGCGTCTGTGTGTGACGGAGGTGGGCGGAGGGCCGGGCTGATGCCTGGGAGCTCGCCCCTGCCCGGGAAGCTCAGGATCTGGGGGGCACATGGCAGGCAGAGTCAGGCGAGCCTGCATGCACCCCGCTGCGGCCCCCACCCCCAGCCCGCACCTCTGTGTACTCAGGCTCCTGGGCACCCCTGGGCCACAGACACCCCAGCACCTCGAGCTGCCCAAAGTGCACATCCGAACTGGTGGTGCGCCGGCCCGGCCAGTTCTCAGCTCCCAGGTCAGCTGCACGGCCGTGCCCGTCAGCCTGCAGGGAGGCGCAGGTGTCAGGGGGCTGGGGGGGGGTGCAGGGATGTGTGTAGGCCCCGGCCTTGGGCGAGTACCGGATGTGGCTGCAGGGACAGGCTGTCTGGAAGCGTGGGCGAAGATGATGGAAGTCACGGGAACCAAAGGGCCCGTCCTTGGTGGCTTCGAACTGGGCAAAAAAGTGCGTGGCGAGGTTGGACGGACCAGTAGCTGGGGCTGACGTCTGGAGCAAGGTCACGGTCATACCCCCCAAGGTCATCTTTAGCAGCGAGTCAGGGCGCAGGGGTGTCCGGGAGGGGAGCGGGGGCCGTCTTGCCTGGGGGTGAGGGAGACACAGGCTCAGCAGGGCGGACACCAGTCGGGGGCTGGGGTGGCCTGGCCCTGCTGGACTGAGACCCGGATGGGCGACTCGGCCAGGCAGAGTGTGTGGCCCCTCAGACACTATCTAGCCCCACAGACCCATCTCCAGGGAGCATAGAGGACAGAGTTCAGCGGGCTGAGCTCTGGCTCTGCACACGAGAGGCCCAGCTTCCGCCCGGCACTGCCTGGTCTGAGTACTAAGCCTGGAGAGGCCCTAAGCATTGTGGGGCCTGGCCCCCAAACCAGAACAAACCTAAGTGCAGAAAAACACACACGCAAGGGGCTGGAGCGACAGCACAGCGGGGGAGCACATTTGCTTTGCACACGGCAACCCCAGGTTTGATCCCCGGCATCCATATGGTCCCCCAAGCACTTCCAAGAGTAATTCCTGAGTGCAGAGCCAGGAGAAACCCCTGAGCATCACTGGATGTGACCCAAAAAGCCAAAAACAAAACCCATACAAGCAAGGGCAGAGTCCTGGCGAGCCCCTGGGCCACAGCCCTCAGCCTCTCGCCCACTGTCTCATCCGGGTTCTGTCTGTGCCCACTCCGCTGCCCCCAGGCTGGGCCCCCTGGCGCTCACCAACAGGGGCGGGCCTGGGTAGAAAGGCGGCGGGCGCTGGCCTCACTGTGCATGGAGGACGCGAGGTCCACGCCGGAGAGGGACAGGTCGGACACGGCGGACATGGCGCTGCTCGTGAGGCCGGCCATGGAGAAGAAGAGATCTGCAGGCCGGGGCAGAGGTCAACAGGGGCAGAGGTCAGGGGTGGCCCCGGCCCCACCCACCAGGCTTCCCGGGCACGCTCACACCCACCAGTGCTGTCCAGGCTGACGAGGGGGTTGAGGAGCGGGTCGGGGCTGACGGGCTCCGTCTCCGTCTGCAGCTGCTGGTTCAGGTCCTGCTCGATTAGCCACAGGTCTCTCCCCCAGCGGGCGGCTCTTGTTCAGCTTGTCAGTCAGGCCAGAGGTGTCTGCGGGCAACACCGCTCCTGTGTGGGGTCACCAGGCCGGGCCACCCCAACCCACACCGCCCTTGTTCGCGTAAGGCGTCTCACCTGGGAGGTTCATGGCGCCCAGCAGCTCCTGGAGCTGCTGCAGCTGTCGGGGTGTGAGGAGCAGATGCAGGGAGCCCAGCTGCCCGGCCACCTCCAGCTGGGGACAGAGGGCAGGTGTGGTGAGGCAGTAGCCGAGAGCTCTGGGCCCACAGCCTGTAGTGGTCCTTGAACTGCCCCGGGACCTACATCCTGCCGGGGGAGTCACAACACCCCACCCAGCCCTTTTTCCTCTCATCTCCCCTTTTGTTTTTTCCTTTTGATTTTTTGGGTCACACCTGGCGATGCTCAGGGGTTACTCCTGGCTCTGCACTCAGGAATTACTCCTGGAGGTGCTCGGGGGGACCATATTGGATGCTGGTGATCGAACCTGGGTCGGTCGCATATAAGGCAAATGCCCTCCCCGCTGTGCACCTCCTGCCGCCCCCACGCCCCAAGACCTTCACCCAAGGAAGCGGGCAAAGATGTCAGAGCCTGTCGGGCGACTGTGGTCAGAGCTAAGAGCCTGAGCTCTCTATTTGCTTTTTTGTGGGAGGGTCACACCCAACGGTGCTCATGGTTACTCCTGGCGGTGCTCGGGGGACCACATAGGATGCCTGGGATCGAACCTGGGTTGGTCGCGTACAAGGCAAACACCCTCCCCGCTGTGCTATTGCACCAGCCCCCCAGAGCCTGACCTCTCTGAGCCGCAGTGTCTCTAGCGGTGCAGGCCAGCCCTCCCACCCCTCTCCCGCCACAGGCCTTGTCCTGGGCAAGACCCACGTCACTGGGGAGCCTCGAGCTGGGGCCCAGGGACGCACCTTGGGACCTGGGAAGGCATCGTTCTGTTTCAGTTTCACGGTCAGCTCCATGTATCCCGAGCAGCTCCCAATCTGCAGGGGCGTGCAGGGGGTCTTCCTAGGAGGGTTCAGAGAGGAACTCAGGAACTGCGGGATGGGATGGGGAGGTCAGAGGGGTCAGAGGACAGCATCGGGGGAGGGGGCCCACCTGTGAGGGGAGCTCCCTCGAAGTGCAGGCGGACCCCCGCCAGCTGCAGCAGCTTGTGCAGG
>JAJIBD010017199.1:0-34988 GCA_021461705.1 Cryptotis parvus
TTTTATCAGGGTGCAAAAGGAGCAGAAAAGACATTAAACAACTCTTCCTCATCAGGAGGCATTTTCCATACCATTGTAGCACATTTCCCATGCTAGGGAAGTCACTTTCTTAATAGGCTTGCACAAATTCACCAGGTTGTGTCATCAGGATATTCACCTACTGCACATTGTTGTAATTAGAGGAGCGGTGGGGGGTAGAGGTGGGGTTGGAAAGCAGAGTGTGAAAAACAGTTTAAATATCTCTCGGACAGGACTGCTCCAAGAACAGCTCATGACAGTGTGAAATAGTCTCAATTAGATCCAGCCAAAACCAGTATACAGAAAGGGATTTGAGTGACCATGTTGGCTCCATTCTCCCAAGGGCCACACTCCTCTAACAGCATTGTGGACAGCAAGGGAGAAGAACCCGTGACATATACTGGTCATGGGGGCCTCTGATCTTAATGCATTCACAGAAACCACATCAGTACGCAACTCTCTGCAAGCTCTAATATAAAGTGAGAGGCGCTGGAAAGTGAGAAAAGCAGTGCGGTAGCAGAATATTAATTCCTTTTGCATAAAACAAAAAGGCATCTCTCTGGTGACAGATGTGGTCTGGGAGTTTGGGCAGCTGTGTGGCTCTGTCTGGGGCCCAGAGATGAGCAGCAGAAATGGCTCCTTACTGGGGACCCCTATCTGTGGACTTTCTTTCTGGCCCAAGATCCTTTGTCCTCGCTTGGCTCCAGTCCCCCTCATTTATCCATCTGAGGAGCGATCTGGCATACGCTGCATGAGACCTGGAATCTATAGGAAAAATTAATGAGGGCGTTTCCACTGGGTCCTGCTGCTTGCACCCAGGTCCTCACCAGTCAGCCTGTGGGATTGTGTTTCAAGCTGATCCTGGGCATTTACAAATAAAACCAGACTGCTCTGGGCACGCTTCTGAGGTGCTGCCTGGAGCTGCTCACGCTTGGGCCAGAGATTGATACGGTGCGTGCACTTCTGGGCCAATCTCACTCTTTTGATCTGTTTCCGAGGGCGACTTCTTGCCTCCTGCTTCAAGTGATTGATTAAGTTAGGATCTCTTTTAGGAATTCTCAACGCTCCTGCCTCCTCACTCTCTCACACTGAGCCCTGCCAAGTCATTCTCTCCTTTTATGCTAGAGCGTTCTGTTCCAAGGAAGTGAATGGAAACTGTGTTCTTAATACTCAAGCTAGTCCTTTATGTGCATTCAGCTACCTTGGCGTTGCTGTTTTGCATTCAGTATGATCTGGGCACCCTCTTATCACATCATCAGTCATGCTGCTAGTGAGGTTTTTTGTTAGTTTGTGGAGCTGCTTTCTTGGGAGTTTATATTTTCCTCTGCACCACACCTCACCCTTTTAATGTAAGAATCACTGAGGAATGAAGGTGATACCATTTGTTTTCAAACCAGTCAGCAAGCCCCACATATATGAAAACCTAGATTAGGCAATGGAAGTGCATTCAATGGTGTCCTTTTTTTTTTTTTTTTTTTTTCTTTTTTGGGTCTCACCTGGCAAATGCTCAGGGGTTACTTCTGGTTTTTCCACTGTACTCGGGGGACCATATGGGATGCCGGGGATCGAATCTGGATAGGACACGTACAAGGCAAACGCGTACCTGCTGCTGTACTATCGCTCTGGCCCCAGTGTCCATTTTAGGTCACTAAAATGGCCTAAAGAAAGAAGGGAGCCTTGGTGCCAAGGCCACCCATGGAACAGAGGCTGGAGACCCAACGTTCTTCAGATGGCACCAGCTCACACACTTGGTGTTTACTCATGAACCTGGAATTAGACTCTCCCTCTCTCTTGCACATGTGGTGAATGCACAGGCCAAGAAGAAGCACTTCTGTTTCTGAGTCTCCTTCCACCACCAAGACCTTAGATGTCTCTTCCTGAGTGTCACCTTTAACACAGACTGGACAGGCCACAGTCAGGAGCCACAGCGAGGGCGGAGCGATAGCACAGCAGGTAGGGTGTTTGCCTTGCAGGGGCTGACCCGGGTTCGATCCCTGGCATCCCATACGGTTCCCCTGAGCACCACCAGGAGTAATTCCTGAACGAAGAGCCAGGAGTAACCCCTGAGCATCACCGGTGTGACCCAAAAAGAAGAAGAAAAAAAAAGGAGCCAGAGCGAGTGCATCCCCCCTTCCTTCTCTGGGACCCTTACAGCTCCAGCTTCCTACTCTTTCACCTGCCTTTCCCCACCTTGTGACATCTCCCATGATGTCACATGCCTCCCCTCTGTTCTCAGCTCTGCTTCTGGGAGCTGGGGCCAGATGAAAGTTGGCCATTCACCATGGCACTGGAGTGCTTCAGAATGAACATAGGTACAGCCAATACCTCTTCTTCTCTAGCCTTGTGGAATTTGGGGCTTGCTTTGTCTAGGGAGCTAGAGATTTCTTTACCATCCGTACTGACTAGTCATCAGTCCCGTGTTTTACTTTCTTTCAAAGATCACTCCTATCCCCCCCCCACCCCGCCAAAGAAACAATTTTTTTAAAAGGTATTCCATGAAAGAGCGTATATGATAACACAATAATATTGCATTACCTGCCTATTTATGTATTTTGATTTGTGGGCCAGAGCCGGTGTTGCTTCAGGAGTCACTCCTGGCAGTGTTTGAAGGACTGTGTTGGTAGCTATTAAACCCAGGGCTCCTGCGTATAAAGTGTGAACTCTGCCCTTTGAACCCTCTTTCCAGTTCTGAGTTTCTTTACTCTGTATTCACTCAGGTGCTCAGCATATCTTCATTAATTGATGTAAAAGAGCTGCGTACAAAATTTTGAGATTTAGGGAACTCTTTTCCCCAATTTTTCACCATTATATATGTAATACTTAACATAATGTATAGCATAATTATTAAATACTGCTGAAAGACCAGGGGAAAAAAGATCTGAGTGCAATCCAGGTGCCAGGGATGTTGGTAAGCCAAAGAGACAAATTCTCTGCCCGTATGACTTACCTACCGAGCTAACAAGAGTTATTAAGAGTTTCCAGGCAACTTGTGTGATGTCTAAGGAGGCAGGAGAAAGGATAAAAAGTAATGAAAGGGGCCTGGAGCATTATCACAGTGGGTAGGGGAGTGTGCCTTGCATGCGGCTGACCCAGGTTCAATCCCAGGCATCCCATATAGTACCCCGGGACTGCCAGGAATAATTCCTGAGCTAAAAGCCAGGACTAACCCCTGAGCATTGCCTGTCGCTAGGTTTGACCCCAAAAAAAGCAAGAAAAAAATTTAAGTTAAATAAAAATAATGATGAAGGGGCCAGAGCAAATAGTACAGTGGAGAGAGCCTGACGCAGTTTCAATCCCTTGGCACCACATAATGACCCCTTTGCCCCTCTAGCAGTGACCTCTGAGAACAGATCCAGGAGCCCAAGCCACCAAAACAGAAGTCATGAGGACAGGACAGATGTTGTTTGGAGAGAGTGGGCAGGAAGGCAGGCTAAGCTTCAGGAGGGAACAGCAAAAGGGGCAGACCCTGAGGCAGGAAACTGCAAGGCAGTTCTGGCAGGATCAAGGAAGCCCCAGGCACAGCTGGAGCTCAGGACACAGGGGAACTGTAGTATTAGAGGTCAAATCAGACAGGATGTGGCCAGACTGGCGAGGATCTTAGAGACTTAAGAGAAAGACAGGAGAAAGTTTTAAATAGAGGATCAATATAGTTTGAACTATGATGTTATTTTATTCCTGAAATTTGATTTTTTAAATGTTTTTTAAGGACTAGATCTAGTGATACTCAACCAGGCTATGCAGGCTGACAGCTCAGGCCTGAGAGTGATCAGGAATCCCAGCACCACATCCACGGGCTCAGGTGGCCACGCTGAAGTGGAGATCAAACTCAGGAGTTCATGTCCACTAGGCATGAGCTCCACCCCTGACCCCTTCATGTTTGGTTTGAAAACCTTACTCTGACTGTGGGCATTGGGGTAGCAGAGGGAAAGCAGCAAGACAGAAACAAGACCAGGTAGCCATCTGCAGTAACTCAGGCAAGACATGTGGGTTGGCTTTGCACCTGGTTAGTGTGGTTGGGGTGATGAGAAGTCATCAGACTCCAGCTGATGTTTGAAGACAGCGCCGACAGAACTTGCTCACAGGTGTGGTGGGAGAACTCAGAATGTTTCCTAGGTGGTAGCCTGAGAAGTAGAGTGCTGGGACAGGGTAGGGGGAGGTGGGGTGTGGGACAGAAATCAAGGTGTGCTTTAGACATGGATGCATCCAAATATGTTGGAGTATTTTCAGGCGGAAATGTTACTGGCACCTGCTCTAGCAAATCGATGAATAACGGGATTCAGGTGATCAAGTGATCAAGTGATTTTCAGACACCCAAGTACCTGGTGTTAGGGAGTTCATGTCCACTAGGCATGAGCTCCACCCTGACCCCTTCATGTTTGGTTTGAAAACCTTACTCTGAATGTGGGCATTGGGATAGCAGAGGGAAAGCAGCAAGACAGAAACAAGACCAGGTAGCCATCTGCAGTAACTCAGGCAAGACATGTGGGTTGGCTTTTGCACCTGGCTAGTGTGGTTGGGGTGATGAGGAGATCGAGTCTGCTGAAGGCTCACATTGACCATGTCTTAACTAAATAGTTAAAGAGGATGTGAGTGAGCATTGATCAGAGGTTGTCGGCTTTACTTGGCCTATTATCTCTTATCAGTACTGGGTCAGACCAATAGTACAGTGGGCAGAAGGGTTGCCTTGCACATGGTCAACCCAGTTGTGATCCCAGCATCCTGTATGGTTACTCCTGGAGCTCAGGGCACAGGGGGAACTGGTAGTATTAGAGGTCAAATCTAATACTGAACATCACTCGGTGTGGCTCCAAAATAACTCAGCAGCTTCCTAGAAATCCTGATGTTCCAGGATCTGTCCCAGCTCAGTGCCTTGAAGTTGCTTCCACTCATACTCAGGTGGCCATGTGGTGCAGCGATCAGACCTGGACCTCCCACATGCAAAGCATGTGCTTCCTCTCTCTCTCTCTCTCTCTCTCTCTCTCTCTCTCTCTCTCTCTCTCTCACTCTCCCTCTTGCTATCTTTCTTTCTCCTAGCTATAAGCACTCTTGATCCACCCAGCAGACCAGCCTATCGCAGCCCGGCTCATCAAGATCCTCCCTGCAGCAGTCTTTTTTTAAATCCGGCCCAGGTATGCTGATCCAGAGACTCTCAGACATGGGGCAGAACTGCTACTGGTTCTCCCTGTGCCCAGCCGCTCACGAGGTGCCCAGGAGAGATGGCAGGTTCTAGCCCTGGCCCTCCACCTCAGCAGAGCCTTGCAACAAGCCAGGCGACCCCCCCACTCCATGGCGGCCTCCATTTTCCACATCCGGACTTCCCTCTCATCAGAACTCCACCCAGCAGACCAGCCTATCACAGTCTGGCTCGCGCGGCCATGAGGCCTCTCAGTTCATTGATAAATGCTGGATTTAGAAATGACTACATGAGTATGCCACCCGCGCGGCAGAGCCTGGCAAGCTACCTGTGTCGTATTTGATATGCCAAATACCAGTAACAATTATAGACCTCATTCCCATGACCTGATGGAATGGTTTGAGGCTCTTTATGTTCCTAGAGCAAGCAGGTGCCCTTGGGCTCTACTAGCATGAGACAGGACATATGGAGATGTTACTGGTGCCTGCTTGAGCAAATCAATGATGAACGGGAAGACAGTGATACACAGATATAGTGATAAGTACTCTTGATGAAATAAACAGAAGGTGTCCCCTAATGATACTGCCTCGCCCTCTGGATGTGATCCCAGAGCATCCAGAGGAAATGTTGGAAGTTCAGAGTTTCAAGAACTTTCATGGATCTTTCCAATAGTTACATTTTTGGGAGAGTAAGAAGTGAGCCATGGATCTTTCCATGTTTGGTAGTAAGTTATTCCTGAGCATATCCTTGTTTTGTGGGAGACTCTTTCTGACTTCCTGGGCCACCCCATCCAGAACCAAGTGATCAAAGCTTCTGAGTCACAGTGATCACGGGGACCTCGCAGACCTGATCATGTCAGGTACCCACCTCCCTTCAGACAAGCAGTCTCCATTCCAGAGACTCTTCTAGCTTCTTTCCTGAGCAAGGCGTCTGCCTCTGACCCTAGAACCTGTAACATGATGGTGCAGCCCCACTACAGTCCTGTCTTTCAATTTTGTGTCTGAGTCACAACTATTTTTTGTTTTAAAGAGAGGATGTGCATGCTGCAACTTTCTGATTTTCCTGGTCAGACTCTATGTTTTGGGAACACGAGGCAGGCCACAGAGGAGGCGAAGGACATGGCCCTGCTGACTGGGATATTAGCATAAGGGATTTTCAAGAGTTTGTTTTTTCTGTCAGGCTTTGGGCCTCATCCCTTGAATCTTCCCAACAGCTGGTTATCTCTGAGTCATTCACTAACTCAATATTTATTGGCAGATACTGTGAATGTTTGCAAAACACTGAGTAAGATATGGGTCTGCCTGCCAGGAGCTTAAATCCCCCCAGGCTGCTGAAAGCCACTAATCAAGAGTGAGGAAGGGCATGAAAGTATGTGTTTGTGTGTGTAGCTGCATGGCACAAGGCCTAGCACATAGGAGATTCTCAACGAATATGAACAGATTACCCCATAGCAGTTCATCATGGTCTAATGGCAGCATCTTTGTCCAATGGGATCTAGTAACCTCAAATGCCATAGATTCAGGGTCAGGAGGTGGGGAGCAATTGCTGCTGTGGCTGTAGAGGGGCAAAGAGAGTGCTGGAGGGAACAAACCTTGGCCTAGGGGGAGGATGACGTCCAGGTGTCACCAGTGAGGTAAGGATTGAACAGAGGCATATGGAGCCTTCCCAGGGGGGAGGGGTTGCAGGGAATGATGGTGAGCCTGTAAGGAAGCAAGGGTGTATTTGTGGAGTAGCAAGTACACCCTATGTGTTTTGGAAAGCTCTTTCAGGCTGAAGGGGGGACAACTTACCTGATGCTACTTAACTCTACTGCAGTTTTTTTTTTTTGGCTTTTTGGGTCACACCCGGCAATGCTCAGGGGTTTCTCCTGGCTCTGCACTCAGGAATTACTCCTGGTGGTGCTCGGGGGACCATATGGGATGCCAGGAATCGAACCCAGGCCGTCACAGGCCGGCCGCGTGCAAGGCAAACGCCCTACCCGCTGGGCTATCGCTCCGGCTCCTCTACTGCAGTTTTTTAAAAAATTAATTAATTTATTATTTTGCTTTCTTTGGAGATCACACCCAGCAATGCTCAGGGGTTACTTCTGGCTTGTGCTGTCAGAAATCATTCCTGGTGGCTTGGGGGACCATATGGGATTCCAGGGATTGAGCCCTGGTCGGCCTCTTGCAAGGCTACTGTTATTATCACTCTGGCCCCTCTACTGCAGGGTTTAATTTAAAAGGTAGAAAAAAAATTAATTTTACTATTTCCTCCTTGGGCAGGAAGGCATACACTAGGGCTTAAGAAGTGCTTCTAGGGACCAGAGAGAGACCAGCAGGTATAGCACTTGCCTTAAATGCAACCAACCGAGGTTTGCTCCCCTACACCCCCTGAGGCCCCACCAGGAGTGACCCCTGAGCACCATCAAGTATAGTTTCTCCCTGCTACCCTCAAAAAGTGCTTCCTAGGTGCATGTATTCCCATAAGAAGACATATTGTGTGTGTCTTCCCATAAGGTGACGTGCAGAGTTGCTCCTAGTCAGCCTCGTGTTAGTGACTGAGCCTCTGCAGAAGGTGCCCCAGGAACAGGACACACTGGCCCAGGGCTGGTGCCATATGGATAAATCCAGTGCTGTTCCAGTGTTCCTGGAGTGATAGTGTCTGCTTTAACAAACACTCATCTTGGCTGATCTCAAGGCTAGGTGGTCCTTGTTTTGTTAATCACACATGCTGAAAGCACAGCCTGGTCATGTGTACTGCAGAGCTGAACCTCAGAGCAAGTGGAGGGAGTGGAACTGATGGATTCCTGAGGTTTCGTGCTTAGTTGAATGTGAGCACTCTGAGCACAGGGCAGGCATTCCTTTGACACCGATTGGATTGTTTCAAGCTCTGACCTTAGCCCCTATACCCAGCAGGGCTCTGCTGTTGTTCTGAGCCAGATACAGCTGGCCATGGCACAGAAGGAAGATGGCGCCGAGGCTCACCTTGGCCATAGGGCCAAACAGAACCTGAAGATGGAGAGAAACTGCGCTTCAATTGCTAGTTAACCCTTCCAGGTGTGACGGGGAAGCTTAGCTCTGCATAGTTTTGTTTCCTACTTCACAAGAGCCAAACCCCAATTTAAAACAAATGCTCAGCTAGCCAAGCAGAAAAGGAAAACAGTAGATGATAAGAAAACTTAACAAGAAAACCCATCTTTGTCCTATTATCATCATATTTGGTCTTTCAAAGAAGCATCTTTACATGCAAATCCATTTTTGTATATTTTGACTGATTGCTGGCAAGGTAGAGAGACATAAATATTTCGGGAAATGGACATGGCGTAAACATATCATTAGCAGGGCTGCAACTTTATGTGTGGTTGAAAAGATGTTTATGGTGGGTTTTGTCAACAGAACTTCCTCATCCCCCTTAAGAGTGTTTGAGGACTTGGGAGCATAGGACTGGAGAGGGAAGAAAAGAAAGGTTTAGGAGCTGGAGGGAAGATTCCAGATTTGCAGCATTAATTACATTAGAAATACACCATCTGCACACTTGCTCGGATCCCTTCTGATTATCTTGCTTAATTTTTAAATGTATAAAGCATGTTTAAGCATCCCCCATGACGCTGATGTTGCTTCAAAAATTCCAGCTGTTGCAAAGCTCCTTCTTAATGACATTACTGGGCGACCTCGCCAGTAGGCGGGAAAGGCGTTTGTGACCTGGAACCACAGCAGAGCCATGCCTGTAAAATCCATATAAAAAAAAAAAAGAGGCAATTGCAACTTCTTTTTGTCCTGTTTATAAATCAGCCCCAGTCACCATGAGGCACTGCACAGGCAAACTGGAGTGTGGAGAGGCTCCCTGAGATGGTGGGTTTGCACGTCTGGGATATATTGCTTTTTGTCTAACAAGGCGCCCCAGCAGGCTTCCAATTGTGGTCTCTCTGCAGGCCCTCCCAGCTGCACAGGCTGATTGACAGGCTGTGGGCAGATGCGGTGCCAGACTCTAATAAAGAGAGAGGGCCTTGGGAAAATATAAGGCAATTATTGATGGGCAGCAATCCACTAATCAGACAATTTCAAAATTAATCCCATATTCCCTTACTGTATTAGCTTTCTTTCTTGTTTGTATTTATATAGCAAATTCATGACTTCAGTGAAAATTCTTCCCTCCAGCCCAATTATATCTCTCTGAGGGCATTAAATTAAAAAACAGGAGATATTGAAAGTGGCTTGCAATTAGTTTCTTTAGTTAAAGGTGCTGCGTGCACTTAGCGACCATGGATTCATAACAGGATGCATAATAATAAAGGTAAACATGCCTATATTCCCCCCCACCTCTTCTTGACAGGGTGAGGGCTGGTAAGAAATAATGCGCCTGGCATTACTCTGGACCAGTGATAATGGGTTAAATAATTGTGATTTGATTTTGGAGCTGATTAGATTTGCATAAAATCCGACTCAAATGTCCTAACAGGCTCCAAGTGTCTCAGGATCCTCCGCCCTCCTCCTTTGCTGTGGTCAATCCTGGTGGCCTCTCTGACTTTCGTGTGCCTCATTAAGAATGTGGATTTTTACAATAAAGTCATTCAGAGCAAAGCCAGCCAGTTCCTATTACAGATTTCACATGCAGGATTACCTTCCAAGTGGTGATATGAGACTTTTCAATATACATAAAGAAGTTGCAAGTATTTTGCCAGTTACTGTTCTAGAAGTCAATCTCTCTATTACTATTTCCACCCACACTTCATCTCCCCTTTCCCTCCCTCCCCCCTGCATCTCCCAAAGTGTTCTGACCTGAAACAGATGGAATTCTCTTTTTGTGCACTGGAAAAATTGCTTCTGCAGAATGCTTCCTGATTGCACAACTTTACCACCTCATGGAGGAAAGCTGAGTATCAATGTGATTTAGAGGATGAACACGGCCAGATTTGGAGGCCCGGACACTGGGGCTAGTGAAGCCCTGACTATTCCCTGACTTGAGGTAAAATCTTTGTCCCCAGAGTTTGCCTGGCTCAGCTGTCTTGCAGTCACTTATCCTGTCTAGTTCAAGAGCAGGAGGGATTGGAGCAGCTCCAGTTTAATAGCATCAACTCCTGCCTGATGGTCTTTCTGACCCCAGAAGTAGCAATTGATGGGCGGCAATCCACAATTTGCTGTTAGTTTATCACTGTATCACTGTCTTCCCGTTCATCATCGATTTGCTCTAGCGGGCACCAGTAACATCTCCATATGACCTGTCTCATGCAAGTAAAGCCCAAAGGGACCTGCCTGCTCCAGGAACATAAAGAGCCTCAAACCATTCCATCAGGTCATGGGAATGAGGTCTGTAATTGTTACTGGTATCTGGCATATCAAATACGACACGGGTAGCTTGCCAGGCTCTGCCGTGCGGGTTTAGAAATCCCAAAATATGGGTATTTTTCTTTTTCTCCTATGCCTGGAGTGATACTGTTGGTTGGTCAATCACAAACCTCCTGTTTTGTGGAAGCCATGCTCCATTCTTGTCTTAGAATCCAAGATGAGTGTTTGTCAAAGTGGACACTAGCACTCCAGGAACACGGAACAGCCCTTACTGTTTGCTTAAAGCAGATGGATTTTGAGTGGAGATTAGGGGAGTGGAATGTTGATGTCCCTGGAGAGGTTGAATTCCAAGTGAGTAGAGCACCCATGAAAAGCCTCCAACAAACCACCTCTGGCAAATAGCTCCTCTTTATTAGGTGGAACACGGATATTTAAGTTTGGTGATATAGGATGTGAACTCTGTGTGAGCTATCAGGTAGAGGGAGAAAGTACCATATGAACTCTGTGTCAGCCAATCAGGTAGAGGGAGAAAGTACCATATGAACTCTGTGTCAGCCAATCAGGTAGAGGATTAAAACAGGGAGCGTGCTTAATTCTAATCAGGTGGGGGGAAGGGGATTAAAACAGGGTGTGTGTTTCTGTATAGGATGTGTGCTTAATGTGTTTAGCTATGTGTAGTGATGATTGAATTTTTTTTTCCTGAAAAGAAGGTAGTAAACCAAATAAGTGATGCAATGAATTGGTGTCTCTAATCCAGAACAAGTTAAATGTTATACTGAGAAGGCAGGCAGGTATGGGGCGGCCAGACCAGGAATGTGATGGGCAGTGAGGGAGGGGCAAGAAAGTGAGGAAGGGAGTTGAGCACCTGCAATGTATGGAGGGAATCCAAGTTTACCAGCCAGCGCAGAAAGAGAGAGAGAGAGAGAGAGAGAGAGAGAAGAGATGTGACTGCATGAGCAAATGAGGAGTCAGAATTTTGTTCAACATGATGCCTTGGCCTAGTACATGCAACTTGGACAAGACCTCTTAGTTGAAGTGACATCTGGGGTTCACTGCTCTGTGTTCTGCGACCTGCACAGGACATCAGTCTCCTTTACCATACAATACTTGCTGCAATCTTCCATGTTGTTGCAACCTTCCATAGTGCTATAACCTTCTGTGATTCCAGCCTGGCTCTTGGTATTTGGCTGCTTAGCATTCCGTCCTTGGGTCTGTAGGAGATCCTTTTGGAGATTCTCACTGGTCCACTGGCTCCTCAGTGGCACTGCAATTCACTTCCACACTCTTTAGATGTCATATCCAGTACTAGGTCAACAGTTTCACCACTTAACAAATTGACTGTCAGGTGATTTTGTTGTGAAAAGAGAAAAGAACACTTTGTTTTTTCTTCCATGGAGAAACCATCAACCTCCTTCAGCCAACTTTGTTTAATACGTTTAAATCCATTGTCAGTTTGGTTTCCTTTCTCTACTGACAAATTAAGAAGCATGCTCTGCAGATAGATGTGCTATCCTTTCCAGTTGGATAACATGAAACCTGGATTTATGTGTTCTGACTGATTTCACACTTCCAGTTAGTTATATATATCACGAAAAACAATTGCTTTTAGAGGTGGTGATTGAACTGTGTGGTAGGGGCTCCAATCTTCTTAAACACCAGGAATAATCCACATATTACATAGTCAACCCTTTATATATATCCTTGGATTCTGCTTCTGCAGAGTCAATCTCATGACATCTATGGTAAGTTAAATCTGTGACTAAAGAACCAGTGGAAGGGGAAAAATTACAAAGAAGTAAATTTGTGCAGTTGAAACCCGCAACATGGGTGGGTCAATTGGACCAAGTTGTGAACAAATTGGAAGAGAAAGGCTCAGATACAATCCACACAAGAAAATCCACTCCAGGTCTAATGTTTAATGAAGTTCTTTTGAATGTCCCTTAGTTTTTTATTCTTTTCTCTTTAACAGCAAAATTGCCTTATGACCAATAAGTAATGGGGTGAAACTTCTTGAAGTGAAACAGCTAGCACTTTCCAATCTGAACTTGCCAGAACTCCTGGTAGGATGGGGGAGGGGTGTCTATATCCAGGTTCCATGACTGCCATCATCCAGGCATGGTGATGCCACAGATGGAGCAAATAGTGAGGAAAGGAGGAGACAGAAATCATGCTGCCTTGTAGTTTCTCTGTAATGCAAACAGATAGAAGGGAAGTGAAGTCACCCAGAGAAACCCATATAAGAGAAGACTCCAAGTCTGTGTTGGTGTGTAAGCGCCAGAAGGGTTGTCATATAGAACAATGAGCAAACATGCTTCTGGACAGAGAAAAGAGATCAATGAGTGGATCCTAAGGAAGCCGGGCTTTGACTTGTCTGAAGCAGGGTTTCTGGAAGCTGGACTTTGCTAATGGCAGAGGGTGGACCCAGTAGGTAATAGCAGTCCCGTCACCAAGGCTGTGCAGTTTGAACAACAGTGTGGCGAGGATGTCACCTCAGGACTCTGACTCCACATGAAAGTGTCCATAGCATCAAGGCCCCCTTCAGTCTTGAGAATAAATGATTTGGTGAAGTAACAAAAAAAAATCATTAAGGCAGCATCTTTGGGGCTGGAGAGACAGTACAGCGGGTAAGCGCTTGCCTTGTATGTGGCTGACCTACATTCAGTATCAGGAACCTGTATGGTCCCCTGAGCTCTGCCAGGAGTACTCCCTGAGTGCAGAGGCAGGGAGAAATCCCTGAGCACCACTGGATGAAGCTCAAAAACAAAATAGACATTTTCTTTGCCCTTGTTGAGTGAAAACAGTTCTTTTTTTTAAATCAATTTAGCGAATCACCATGAATGATAAAGTTACAAAGTTATTCATTATTGAGTTTCAGGGGTGCGATTTGGAGCACCTTTCACCAGTGTCTGCTTCCCTCTGCCTGGGACCTGTTCCCAAGGTTGTCAGCTCTGTAGCCCATGGACACCACAGGTGCAAATATGAAGACAGTGCTTGCATTAGGATTTCATATCCCATCCTCTCTGAATCCCGAGTTTGTGTTTGATATTCCATGAGTCCCATTCGTCCTGAGGCAGCCTCCAACTTTCCTAGAAAAGACCTATTTTGGCCACCTACAAAACTCTGTCTGAGGCTGTGAGCAGTTGCTTTTTATAAAATGACTTTTCCATCTGGATAATTTATGCTCTGAGGAGAGACTGCTAAGAACTCTTGTACCAGATTCTGTCTCTAGAAGTCCTGATGTTCCCTGCTGCCCTCTGGAGTGGTTTTTGTCCTTTTTGAATCCATGGCCTTTTGAACTACACCTGTGACCTTGCTCTGGGCAGGCTGACATCCTCAGGATACCATATACACACATACACACAACACACACACATACACTCTCTCACACATTCACTCACAGTCTCTCACACACATATACAGTCATCCATTCACACACATTCACACACTCACACACTCATTCACATACTCACACTCATACATATGCACACATATATACGCACTCTCATACACATTCACACATACACACACTCACTCTCATACACACTGATACCCTCTCATACACATTCACTATCTCACAGAAACAAACACACTCACACATGCACACACTCACACTCTCATACACACAGTTTCTCTCACACACACTGACACATACACACCCTCTCTCACACACAGGGCAACTTCTCCACTCTTCCTGGTTTCCCTTCCTCTTTCCCGCCACACTCCAGAGGTGGGATAACATCTTGACTTCCCAACAGCCTTTTCTGGACTCGGCAGAGTGAGGATCTGGAGACCTGGTTTGCATCTGCGTGCCTCTGAACTCCAGGAGAAGCCTCTTCTCACGGATGATTCTTCCATAGAATAGGAAGGAGACAGGAACAGTTGGACTTAGGTCCTTCCTCACTCTTCCTTGCTGGTTTGAGGTGTTTGGTCAATGTCAAAAAGCTGTGAGATGTTTGGGCGCTCACTCAGCATCTGATTAAGTGTGGGTCAATACTTATCTGGAACAAGATAACTGGTTTGCAGGTCCTGGGCATGAGACTTTGATTTTTTGACCTGTGAATTTGCATGTGGAGAGCAGTCACTTAGTGAGTTGAGAGTGTTTTTCATCTAGATGGGGTAGAGGATAAAAAGCACAGATATGTCAGGATTCTACCAGGGATCATTCCTGGTGGTCCTCAGGGGGCCATATGAGCTGCTGGATTTGAACCAGGCTCCGGTGCATGCTAGGTCTGACCTGCTGTACTGTCACTCAGTTCCCATGACTGCTTAGAAGTGGATTGCTGTAATATAATTGTGTATACCTGTGGTAAGGAAATAAAGGGGCCTGAATTCCAGTTCCAACTGTTTTACTTAGTAACTAGGTGATCTTTGCTGAATTGCTTTGTATTTCTGCCTTTCCGTTTCCATATCTGGATATTAGTGATAGCAGTACCCACCTTCAGGAGTGGCATCAGGGACAAAGGAGATGATTGGCACGTTGTAAAGTGCTAGAGAAAGTTTTGTTCTCAAAAGGCTTCTCCTTGAGAACCATTGTTTCTGGTTCCATCCAACCAGGTGAAGGAGGAGGTCTCCAGGCAGGCAGTACCTGAGGATGCAGTAAGTGGTCATAGAGCAGAAATCCGCGTCTCATACAGGTTACTGGTTGGTTCAGAGATATACTCACATAATATAGAACCCACTGGTCTAAAGTGAGCGTGTCAGTAATCTTTTGTAAAGTCACTGTATATCACCACTATCTGCAGAATGCTGCCACATATCCCATCAGATACCTAGTACTGTTAACAACCTCTGCTCTCCTCTACAGTGAAGGGTGACCACAGCCACCGCCAATCAACTCATGTCTTTCTAGATTTCCCAATTCTGTGACATTTGTATTTAATTTCTTCCATTTACCCATGTGTTTTACAGGTTCACCTGTGATGTAGCAGAGACTAAATCTCACTCCTTTTTATTTATTATTATTATTATTATTATTATTATTATTATTATTATTATTATTATACCACCGTGAGATATACAATTACAAAGATTTTTATGATTGGGGTAGTACAGTGTTCCAGCACCCATCCCTCCACCAGTGACCTATTCCCACCACCCATGTCCCCTGATTCACTCCCCCTTCCTCCAGCCTGCATCTATAGCAGATACTTTTCTTTTTCCTTTTCTCTCTCTCTCTTTGTCTCTTTGTCTCTTACAAACATTTAAGGTTTATCATGTAAATCCCTTTTGGTACATCCAATGCTCAGTTCTAGTCTGACATTAACATTTCCCACAATTAGTAGAACACTGGTATATATTTATATCCCATTAATGAATGCAGTCATTCTATACCTGTCCTTTTCCTTCTGACTAATTTCATTCAACATGATAGTCTCCATGCCCATCCATTTGCAGGTAAATTTCATGACTTTGTCTTTTTCCTGACAGCTGCAAAGTATTCCATTGTGTAGATGTCCCATAGTTTCTTCATCCAGTCTTCTGTTCTCGGACACTCAGATTGTTTCCAAATTCTGGCTATTGTGAATAGTGCTGCGATGAATATAGAAGTGCAGGTGGTATTTCTGCTATGTGTTTTTGGGTCTCCAGTGTATATTCCCAGGAGTGGTATTGCTGGATCAAACGGGAGCTCAGTATCCAGTTTTGGAGGAATGTCCATATTGTTTTCCAAAAGGGCTGGACCATCAGGCACTCACACTAACAGAATCTCACTCCTTTTAATAACCAAACATACTCCCTAGGGTGGATCTCCCAGCCCCCTTTTCATCAGGTCATAGTCAACTGGATGATTTCCACTTTGGGATAGTGTGAAAATCGATGCTACAAGCAGTTTGAGACTTCAGTTTTCATTCTTTGGGGTGTGTAGCTAGGACTGGGATTGCCTGATCATAGGATGACTCTAGATTTAACTTTTTTTAAGTATTTTATTATACCACCGTGAGATATACAAATAAAAATTTTTGAGGAGGCGCCAGAGTCTTCTCCATAGTGGAAGCACCATATGACCATACCAACAAAATATTGGACTTCTGATTTCTCTACAGTTTCTCTTTCTGTTGTTTCTACATATATTTATAGATATCCTAATGTGTATGAAGTGGGAATTCACTGAGATTTTGATTTCCCAATGAGAATAATACATTATTTCTTCTTCTTCTTCTTCTTCTTCTTCTTCTTCTTCTTCTTCTTCTTCTTCTTCTTCTTCTTCTTCTTCTTCTTCTTCTTCTTCTTCTTCTTCTTCTTCTTCTTCTCCTTCTCCTCCTCCTCTCCTTCTCCTCCTCCTCCTCCTCCTCCTCCTTCTCCTCCTCCTCCTCCTCTTCCTCCTCCTCCTTCTCCTCTTCTCTTCTTCTCCTTCTCCTTTTCCTCCTCCTCCTCCTCCTCCTCCTCTTCTTTTTCCTCCTCCTCCTCCTTTCCTCCTTTCTCTCTCTCTCTCTGTGTCTCTGTCTCTGTCTCTTTCTTTTTTTCTTTTTTTTTGTGGGGGAGATTGGGCCATACCTGGCAATGCTCAGGGCTTACTCCTGGCTCTGTGCTAAGGCATTATTCAGGGAACCATCTATGGCATCAGGAGTCTAACTGGGGTTAGCCATGCATAAGGCAAGTGCCCTAATCGTGGTACTGTCTCTCCATCCCTGCATGATAGAGTCTTAGCATATTGAAAGGCCATTAAACAAGCAAATGCAAACATCTCTCAGGAGACTTTTCTGTCTAAGGAGAGACTCTGAGGTTTGTCATCCCCTTTACGGCCTCATGCCACCGGTCCAAGTGGTGATTATTCAAAGAAAATTCTGCAGGTTAGAGATTTGCTAGAGGTATTTTGGGTAATAGCCTTATTTATATATTACAGGGGTTATTTCTGTAATAAATAGAAAACATCAAGTTTTTTTTTCACTTTTGGGTTACACCTGGCAATGCTCAGTGGTTACTCCTGGCTCTGTACTCAGGAATTATCCTGGCAGTGCTTCAGGGGACCATATGGGATGCCAGGGATTGAACCCGGGTAGGCCATGTGCAAGGCAAGCACCCTACCTGCTGTACTATTGCTCTGGCCTCTATTTCTGCTGCAATAAATGCTGGAGTTTTGAGGTGACTACAAGAGTATCTCACCCCCACGGCAGAGCCTGGCAAGCTACCCGTGTCGTATTTGACATGCCAAATACCAGTAACTATTATAGACCTAATTCCCATGACTGATGGAATGGTTTGAGGCTCTTTATGTTCCTGGAGCAGGCAGATGCTTATGGGCTATCTTGTATGTGACAGGACATATTGAGATGTTACTGGTGCCTGCTCGAGCATATCGATGATTTACGGGAAGACAGTGATACTGTGATACAGTGATCTGGTGGTGCTCAGGGAACCACATGGGGTTCCTGGGGATCAAACTCGGGTCAGTTGCATGCAAGGTAGATGCCCTTCCTCTGGTACGTATTGTTATTGTCCTGTTTCATATCCACGGGGCTATGGAGCTTGAAGATGTTCATCAACCTGCCCAAGGTCATACAGCTGAGGGCTAAGATTGAATTCCTAGGTGTGTCTGACTTTTAAGCCACTCCTCCACCATCCTAGTGATTCCTATGAGAAAAGAAAACCTTCCAGTTGAGGCTCACCACAGCCCCAAACTCTGGCAAGTGAATGCTTCCCGCATGCCCTCTGGATGCCCCAATCTGGCTGTTAAAGCTGCCAGATGTATTTAGGCCGTTCATTGACTAGAGAGCGAGTTGCTTGTGAGTTTGTTGTTGATGTCTGTGGAGTGCAGAAATGAGTTTTGTAATTTGTATTTAATTTAGCTTTTGAGTTGTTAATACCTCCAGTACTGGGCTGGGGCAAGGACTGTCTATAAATATTAGCTCACAAAGTAGAAATGACTCTTTCATCTGAACAGTGCTAATGAAGCTGTTGATTACAGAAGCCTCAACACCTCTCTCCAAAACAAAAGACACTGTCAGTGGGAGGCTCTGTCATTTTTCTCCTGCAGTTTAGACCATTGGTGAGGACAGAACTCAGGCAACCAGGTGTCAAAAGGGACAGGCCTTACTTCACATACTTCCCTTTCCACACACATACATATGCAGGCACACAGGTATACAAATGCACACATGTGCACACACATGTACATACCATACATATGAATTCTCAAATGCATGTATGCACTTGCATGTATACACATGAAAAACCTTGCAGGCCCACCTACTGGAAAGCATTTAATATCTCACTATATATGCAGGTACACAGGTATACAGATGCACACACATGCACACACATTGTACTTACCATACATATGAATTCTCAAACACATGCACACACACTTGCATATATACACATGCAAAAGCTTGCAGACCCACCTCCTGGAAAGCATTTAATATCTCACTAATAGCAACAGAAGATGGAAAGGAAAATGACAGGAAATGACACAGTGATGTATCAATATGACTGTCAGGGACCAAGAGAGCTATGGGATCTAGGGATCTTAGTGTAAAGGGCTGGCGGGGATGGCAAGACAAGCTGGGGGGTCTCTGAGTCAGGAGACCAGAGAAGCCCCACCCCAGGGTGCCCCTTTCCATCTCAATAAGGCACTACTGTGCCTGAAAACCCTTTATAAAAGGACCTGTGAGGCTTCTTGGGTCCCCATATGGCAGAGGCTAGGCTTTCTATGGGTGCCCCAAGTTCTGTCTTAGGGAATCAGGTCAGTGTGAGAAG
Organism: Cryptotis parvus; assembly: GCA_021461705.1. NCBI lineage: Eukaryota > Metazoa > Chordata > Mammalia > Eulipotyphla > Soricidae > Cryptotis > Cryptotis parvus. Next base: position 19,114 of record JAJIBD010017199.1, read on the forward strand.
AAGCTTTTATCAAGGAACCTGGTACCTGGCTGAGCACAGGTAAGTCCTGAGCACAGGACTTACTCCTGGCTCTACCTCAGGGCCCTCTCCTGGAAGTACCCAAGCACCATTTTTGACCATGTGCTAGGCTGGCCATGTGCTAGGCATGTCCATGTGCTATGGTCATGTGCTAAGGTTGGCCATGTGCTATGGTTGACCATGTGCTAAGGTTGGCCATGTGCTATGGTTGACCATGTGCTAAGGTTGGCCATGTACTAGTTAGGGTTTGCCTAGTCTAAGTTTGGCCATGTGCTTAGGGTTGGCCATGTGCTGGAGTTGGCCATGTGCTAGGGTTGGCCATGTGCTAGGGTTGGCCATGTGCTATTGTTGACTATGTGCTTAGCAAGTGCTTCCTCTACTGTACTGTGTATCCACTACATCTCTTTCTGTTTAGTGCTCAGTGATGGTTCTGGGACCCTTCAGCCCCACTCCTGTGACTTTTGCAGCAACTTGAGCAGTAATGTAAGTTGCCACAGCTTTATTGAAAGACTTTCCAGGGCTCTGCCAGTGACAATATCCACACTTGATGTGTACTGGGCAGATCAACCAAAAAGGCCACTTGGAACAAACAGATCTGTGGTGCTGTCTCATAAGCTTTGTCCTAAGTCCCTTAACCTCTGTGAACTTGTTTTGTCCTCATGGGGGACCCTGTAATCTAGATGTCACTTGCCCCAAGTTATATATGAACAAACAGATCAAGTAATAGAAATATGGACTGAAGTTCTTCTAGCCACAGAGATAACCTGGGGGCACTAGTAGCTCCAGTACCCATGAACTCAGTTACCCTGCTGAGTCAGGAGTGGATTGGGGACTCCAGCCTGTGCATTTCCAGCTGCACAAAATATGATGCCCTGTACAGATCTTCCTACATGTTTCTTCAATTTGATGTGAGTGGGAAGGCTGATGAAGAGGGTGCAAGAGAGTTCTCTGAAAGCAAAGGAGAGGGAAGGGAAACATTCACCCCATCATACTACAGAATTTTTATTGATCAACTACTGGGTGCCTATTATTGTCTCTGCATTTTTTGAAGAAGAAACAATTCCACAAAAAAGATCTTAAAAGTGGTCAATCTCAGATTGGAGAGATAGTACAGGAATTACTATCTCTTGTGCTAGTAATTCCTGTAGTACAAGGAATTACTTGTACTAAAGTACAAGTCCCTGCCTTAACAAGGATGTTCCTGTTTTGATCCCTGGAACTGTCTGTGGTTCCCTGATCACTGCCAGGTGTGATCTTTAAGTACAGAGCCAGAAATAAGACCCGGAGGAAGGAAGGAAAGAAAGGAAGGAAGGAAGGAAGGAAGGAGGGAGGGAGGGAAGAAGGGAGGGAGGGAGGGGAGAGGAAGGAGGAAAGAAAAAGGAAGGAGGGAGGGAGCGAGGGAGGAGGGAGAAAGGGAGGAAGGAAGGAAGGAAGGAGGGAGGGAGGGAGTGAGGGAAGGGAGGGAGGAGAGGGAGGAAGGAAGGAAGGAAGGAAGGAGGGAGGGAGGAAGCAAGGAGGGAGGAAGGAAGGAGGAAGGAAGGAAAAAGGAATGGAGGGAGGGAGGAAGGAAGGAAGGAAGAAAGAAAGAAGGAAGGAAGGAAAGAAGGAAGGAGGGAAGGGAAGAAGGAAGGAAGAAAGGAAGGAAGGAAGGAAGCAAGCAAGCAAGCAAGCAAGCCTCAGGATGGAGATCACAAGGACAGTGACAGGGCGGAAGTTACAGTAGCATCTGTCTTAGGAAAACTGACTTCTGCCATGAAAGTGCAGTGGGAAGGACATTCTGGGGTGGGAGAAAGGAATGAGATGGAAGCTTGAGATCAGCACTGTAGGTTCCTTAAACTAGGGATAATCAAGCCTCTGAAGTCCAGCATGGGCAGAAAACCATGCTGGGAGATTGTTTTGGGGATCACCCAGAGACCCAAGACTGTGAGCGAGCAAAGACTTTGGATATGGTCCTCCCCACTGCAGTACAAGCCCCTGGGAGGGTTTAAGTCAGGGATGTGACAGGAGAGCCCTGCGCCCTGTTCTGGGAGTGGGGGGGTCTGGGGAGCCTTAGGGAGTTGGTGAGACCAGCCAGAAGCTGCCACAGCAGTAGCACTGGGAGACCAGGGGCAGCAAAAATGTTGCTGATGGAGGCCAAGGGCGGCTGACAATGGGCAGTCGTTCCTTTAGAGGGAGACAGAGTAGACTTGCCTGGCATGTGGTCAACTAGGGTTTAATTCCCAGCATCCATATAGTTCCCTGAACCCCACCAGGAATGATGTCTGAGCACAGAACCAGAAGTAAGTCTTGAGCACTGCTAGGTGTAGCCCCAGAACCAAAATATAAAAAAGAAAACCATGTCTAAGAGATGTGACCTAGATGGACAGTTAGCCAGGGCCCAGTGCTACCTGAGGGTACACACAATAGGTCAGGAACTCAGGAAGATGCTTAGACATGTCATTCTTAGAGAGAAAAATGCAAACTCAGGATGGTTGTGACTTCAGGAAAATACAGAACTCTGGCAGAGTTCTCGAGAGACATGAGAACCTGTGCTAGAAGTGACCAGAAAGAACATCCAGGCACAGCTTCCACCCAGAGTGGAGTTGCAGGAGGAAGCAGGAGGGCTTCACGGCAGAGGTGGCCTTGTAGCTTAGAAGGATTAATAGGAGCCTAGAAAGCCTATGGAAGCCTTCTGCAGATGGAGGCAGAGCAGAGGCTTTCATACCCAGCCCCTGAGAACGTGACTGTGAGAACCCAAGACATGGTTTCCTGTGACCGTAGCCTGGGTGGAGAAGGAAGTGTTATAATATGGAATCAGGGGCTCAAAGACTCAGGACAGTTTCGCGAGCACAAAGTCCAGCCATCCCCCTCCTGCAAGCCAGCCACAGCCTTGGGAAGGCGTCTCTACTGACCTTTTGGTGGGCAAGTGACTCTCACCATCCCTAACCTCATGCCCAGGGCAGAGACCTCTGCCCCTGCTCCTCGGCCCCACCAGCCCACATCACCACCCCGGCCCCACACAGGAGACTCAGAGATGCAGCTACATCCAGATCTAAATGTTAATAAAAACGAAATCCCTGAGCAGTCACAGAAATTAGCCTGGGTAAGATTGAAATGCCAAGGCAGGTCTTGTTATTTTTATGAAGCCGTGAATAATATAAGTATCCAATTGATAAAATGTTATTAAAGCTGACAGCCCTTAAGTGATCTAAGTGGTAAATATTGAAATGAGGTCTCTGCCACGCAGTGCCCGGGGCCCACGGCTGTAATAAGCATTGAACAATGATTCTGTAGGGCTCTGGGGGCGCTGAGAGCTGGGGGGAGCAAACGCGTGCCTCCTAAATAATTAAACCAGGATTCCAAGGCTGGATCGCAGATCCTTGTAGTGGTTTGTTAATGTCCAAAGGAGCTTGCTTCAGGCAAGGCCACGACTCCCCCAACTGAGTGGGAACGTGTAGGAGGGGGGTCTTACACCCCCAAGGGAGCCTTCTCTGAGCCGGCAGTTTATTTCAATCTTTATTTATAATATAAACAGACTGGTGCAGCCTGAGGGCAGCTAATCGTTGATGAGCCGTGGGGCCACCACGTGGGTAGGGAGATTTTATTAGCACTGCTTAGGGAAACAAGACTGAGAGATATGTGAAAAATGTAAAAAAAAAAAAAGCCACAAGGAAGAGAGAAATGCAAACAGTGGTGCCTTTCTGGACAGTCAGATGGCTAGAGGGGGGCAGGGAGCGTCTTTTCTTCAGCCTGCTCTTGACAAGAAGCAGATTTCATCTATTTATTTTTTTACTTATTAATTTACTTATTTATTTAATTATTTGTTTATTTGTTTGTTTAAAATTTTGGACCACACCTGGTAATTTTCAGGGGGTTACTCCTGGTTCTGCACTCAGGAATCACTCCTAGCTGGGCTGGATGCTCGGGATCAAACCAGGTCCATAGCATGCAAGGCAAACGCCGAACCCACTGTACTATCAGTCTGGCCTCAGAAGCAGAGCTCTTAAAAAGTGACCTCCCTGTGGTGGCATTTGCAGATGGTTTGTGGGCCTGGGGTCCTCCCATGCTGGGGGTGGATACTGGGGGAAGGGGAAGATTGTTTCAGCCCCTTCTAGGTTTTTGTGAGTACAGGGGCTGGTCTTGGTGGACAATCTGTTATGTTCTGGCTCTGAATCCCTACTAGGTGCTATAGGACTCTGAGGATGGGAAGGGGGCGGGGAGGATCAGGAGGGAGAACTGGCCTCACCCCCAGGGCTAATGCCAGTGCAACATGACTCCCTAGATAAGCCATGGGCTAAGTTCTGGCTGCTGGGAGGAATGAGGAGAGCTACCTGAGCCCAGAGCACGAGCCCTGGGATCAATGGAGCTGAGAGGCTGTTCTGGGAGGGAGCGCTGTCAGCCAAGCTATGAAAGAAAGGCTGAGGCAAAGATGGGGGTGAGGCAGCTGTGACTGAAGTTCCAGGGAGCCTGTATGTGACAGAAGGGGACAGATAGGCCCTCCAAGGCTGGTCAGGTCAGGCACTCACCAAGCCTGTAGGGGAGTTGAATGGGTCAGGTGAGGGATAGAAGGGGGGTGCAGAGACATGGGAAGGGGACTGGAGAATGGGGCAGGAATCCCCTTTGGTCCCAGGTCCCAGATCCTAGTGGGCAGAACCAGACCCAGAACCAGAATCGCGGACTCCGTACATCCAGAGGAGCAGGAGAGTGGGGTACCTAGTACCTGTGTGTTTTAGGATCACCCAGGAGGTTACAAAGCTACATTTGGAAGTGAAGGGCCCCATCAGCCCCACAGACAGTTTCCATCTATTCACAGGGGGTCACACTAGGTGATGCCCAATAATGCTTGGGTGTCACCAGGGGCCAGACCCAGTAGTGTCCTGGGGATTCATCCAGTCCTAGGGACTGAACTCAGGACCTTGCACGTAAGCTCCCTGCCTGGGCCCCAGAGCTCCAAGTTTTAAAAATCTCCTCCCTCTTCTGGGGCCCAGAGGCAGTTTTTCCAGCCTCTGATTCCATTGTTGCTCATTTGGACACTTCACCGCCTGGAGAGCGCAGCTCCTTAGCTAACAATGTGAAGAAGCAGCCGCTGCCAGCAAGTGAAAACCATCGTGTGAACGCTGTCACTCCACTGCCATCTCTGCCAACTGTCCACCCAGCAGTCTGGTGAGTTTTGTTAAAGGAAGTGATTCAAGGTCTTTTCCAGCCTCAGACATGGTTTCATTTATATGTATTTAATTTTGGTTAATTATTAATTTTGGTTGTTTGGGGGCCACACCTGGAGGTGCTCAGGGAAAGTTCCTGAATCTGTTTTCAGGAGTGAGCCCTAGCAGTGCTCGGGGGACGCAGAAGACAAGTACTACCTCTCAGGCCCTTCAGCAAACTCAGCACCTTCTCTGAGACAACCATTTCCCCCATCTCCACACAGAGGCTTATGGCCCCTTGGAGTGGAGCAGGAGCCAGTTTCTCTATGTTATAGGTAGAGAAATGAGTGTTTAGAGCACCTGGATGTGAATTTAGCTCCCTGCTATCTCTTGGTGCCTAAATATTGTAGAAAGATCCCTAAATATTCCAGAAAGGTCTAGAAGTTAACCCTAGCAATATCAGCCCTCCAAGGATCTTTCTATAATCGAGATCTTTCTAAACGCTAGATCTTTTTAGAACCCAAGGGGGTTCCAGAAGACCAGTTTTCTGTGGAGAAATAGACCCCCCAGGGCTGGACAAGCTAGTTGGCTAGGGCTGCCTTATTTTGGCGTATCTGAGGGCAAACATTATGGGACTTGGAATATTTTGAAAGAGATTTTGGAGGTGGGCAGTGGTTTTAAATCTAGCTTGTAAGAGGGAAAAGTAGACAGATACATTAAAGCACATTGAAACTTCTGAGACCTCCAAGCGGCCCACTTGTGTGTCTGGGCGCCCTCTTTGGGCCCCTGTAAACAGCAAATCAATTGAGCGTCGGGTTTGTTTTCATAGCTGTCCTGCACGCTGGGAGTATTAGATGAAGCAAACCTTTTATTTAGTTCTTGACAGGTAATTAAATTGGCCTCTGCATTGGTTTGTGAGCCAGCCAAGGAGCCAGGAGCGGCATGCTGAGTGGCGATAGCTATTTGCTGGAATCTTACAACTTAATTTTGCATCTCAAATTGCAAGGAGACCTCTTGGTTCCATGGAAAGTTTGACTCAGGCATGGCTCTCCTTCAGGTCGGGCATTTCATTTTTCCAACAGGAATTTGCTTCTCCATCTCAAACATGCGAAAGCCCCATTTCCACATTTTTTTCCAGTGTGACATACTGTGGGAAAAACTGAAAGTTAGAAAAGTAAACACAAACAGCAGCAGGCAACAAGCAAGGGAAGGAAGCCAATGACTTCCAGAAGTCAAGTTTCTCTGGCAACAAGGAAAGAAACATGAGTATAGTGACAGAAAGTTCTGGATTCCATGTTCATCAAAATTTATGTTGAGTGAAATTAGCCAGAAGGAGAAAGACAGATACAGAATGACTGCATTTATCTGCATAACATAAATATATATGTACATATTATGATACCAATATCCAAGGTCAAGTGAAACATATATCAGGAGGTCTTGTCAAAGGTGGAGATTATCACAAACGTGTGGGAGTCAGAGGCTAGGTAAGACAGAAAATGGAACAGTGTGCTAACAATTGTCGAGGGTACTAATGCCAACCTAGAACTGAGCATTAAATAGAGGCAAAAAGATACACATGACAACCCTTTAATGTATGTTCTATAATCCATAGTCTGCAGGGGAAGGAAAAGAGAAAGAGAGAGAAATGGAAAGAAATAAAGAACCTGCCATGGAGGAGGGCTGGGGGGAGGGGAGGGGAACTGGGGACGTTGGTGGTGGGAGATGGGCACTGGTGGCGGGATGGGTGGTGGAACACTGTATGACCAAAACCCAAATATGAACTTTTTAATTGTATATCTTTGTAATTGTAAAAATAAATAATTTAAAAAATTGTTGGAAATTGCTACTGGGCTCCAGAGAGCTTTTTATAAATACTTCGCTGGCCTTAGACCTCAGAGACCCGGATTTGCCAGCTCTGAGGGTATGTGTGTGCACCCCTGAGGCTCTGGGCTGGACCACAGGTGGGAGTCACGGCTCCTTCCTGATGTTAGGCCAATCTGCTCCTTAGACACAATGGAAGGGAAGTTATGTCTTGAGGCCGGAGTGGCTCAGGATCACTCTGAACTCTGAGGGGATGGGTTCTAGATACTTCTACGTGTTTCTTCTTCTCCATGATGAAGCAGCGCTGGGCGGAGCACAGTGTCACTCCATATTCACAGCTCACTGACGACTTTCCAGCTGATGGGTTGTAGTGCAATGGTCAGCATCCTCTTTTGAATGTTGTTCTGATACATATGTGGGGGAGGTGAGGATTTCCAATAAGTGACCAGAAGCCTCCCCGCCCCCCTGCTACTCACAGTGGCCATCAGCCCACCAAGCCAGGCACTTAAATGCTGAAGTCTGAAGACACAGAGTTACTAGGATCTAACAGTATTGGAGACCACTGGCCTACTCAGTGGTGCTCAAGGCCATATGGGTCCATAAATTGAACTTAGGGACTTGCAAAGACAAGGTGCATGCTCAATTCTGGGCCCTCCTATTCTTTTTGAGTAGTCTATCAGGTAATATATGTGAGCCTTTCATCCTACCCTCCTAAACGTGTGAGTGTGTGTAGTGTATTTGTATATGTTTAATTTCCTTTTTGCTTTATGCTACATTTTGAGTAAACACCTGGTTCTACCTTCTAATTTATTATCTCTCACTTTATCCCCTCCTTAGAACTTATCCTATTTACTTCCTCAACCATATGTTTTACTCCCAATATTTTACTTTTCTTTATTTTACTTTCCCTTCATTTATTTTTTAGAGGCTTAAAATGTATAACTGTCCATGTCTTGAGGCCCCTGTCCTGAGTTAGGGGAAGTTGGGTTAAAGCCTTACCTGGGAGCCAGCCAGATTCATGCTGCACCTCCAGATTTTAACCAGAGTTTTGGGCAGTGGTCAGCGCTATGTTCAGTTTCATTTTACAATAGGGAAGCCCATCCCAAACTCTGAACTCAAGCCATGTGTTTCAGAGGATGTAGCTCACCTCTGTGGGTGGTTTCTAGGCCCTGTTATTCCATCAGAACTGTGTGGCTGCCTATGGGCTAGTTGGCATGTTTGGTTGGGTTTGACTCCTCAAAGATGCTTCTCAGGTTTTAAGCTCTTGGAGCTGTGTCTTTGAAACGTGATTTTTTTCAGATTTTTGGAGAGCAGAGGTGGTCTCTAAAAAAGAGCCCAGAATTGATGAGAAAAGGCTAGAGTCGGGCATGATGAAGCCTGTTGTGCGTTGATCTTGTGGCAAAGTCTTTAGGCTTCTCAGAAAGTAAATTCACCCCAGAAGTCAGCTCTCTGGGTTCAGCTCAGGAATCCCATACACCCTTCCGTAATCTGAGAGGGAAATGGAGAGTAAAGGAAGCTTCATGTCCTCGTCCCCCCAGAAGTTTCTGGGATGTAGTGCTGCCAGGAGGTGCTAGGGCATGTCTGTAGGTTCCTGAAGGGTGGGGAGACAGGAAGCACATGGCTAAGATGCAGAAGCCAACCCTGAGCAACCTCATCATTGAGGAGACCATTGGGGATCTTCAGATCATCTCTTCTGCTCCCCATTTCCTCCAGTCTGTCTCCAGTAGTGGAGCCAGGGATTAGCTTTTGTGGAGACGAGTCACACCCAGGGAGACAACTTGTCATGGCTCGTATCACCACTGTGTTTTTTTCCTTCACAGCCCCATCCCTCCCCTGAGAGCCACATGGAAAACTCCAATTACTCTTCCACCTGACCGGCTGAAATTCCCAGTAACTGGTCTCTGCCATTATTACTTCTGAGTCCCATTGTCCCAGCCAGTCTCCCTGGGCTCTGCTTATCTCCAGGCATGATGTGAATTGGCACTAAACTGGGTTTGTTTCTTATGTTGTAGCCATGTGCTGTATGGGGACCCTTGGAATAGGACTGGGGTGTCCGTCCTCCCATGCTCTTCAGAGGGAAAGAAGGAAAGGATTCAATCTTTCTTTTGCCAAACCAGTATGGGTAGAGGGAGTGGGGGGGGGGGTCCCAGTGGCTTTATAGTATACTGTCTTGGGGTACATAGCCTCCTGTAGGTGTTGGGCCCCAGGGCAGGGCTGAGGGCAGAAGTGCTGACACTGGAATGGGCAGGTAGGCCATTGTGCCCCAGAACCCCAGGCTAGACTCAGGCAGACATGAAGACTCTTTCCAGGAGTGAGTTTGAATTTCTGGCTGGGTTATTCAGGGAGGTTCTAGGTCTTGCTCTTAGGTAACGATGCTTCCTCCCCCACCAATCTCAAGACATCTACAAATTAGGAAATCCCTTACAACTTAAGAACTAAGTCTCGCCATATTTTGATTTCAAAATTGTGCTAGAAGTGTAATAAGAGGAGAGAAGAAACAGAGAGAGAGATAGAGAGAAGAGAGGAAACGACCTGCAAAGCGGGGGGACGGAGGGGTACATTGGTGGTGGAAATGGGGCACTGGGGGGGATGGGGATACTGTAACCAAGAACCAATAGAACACCTTGTAAGTATGTCACAGTGGTATAAAAAATTAAAAAACTAGGAAGTCAAGTCATAAGACTTAGATCCCAGCTTGTCTCATTACTCACTCTGTGATCTCAGTATGTTCTGTTATTGCAGAATTCATGAGCTACTGAAAAACCAGAGTGGCAGGCAGAGGGCGAGGGCGAGGGCTAACTCTGCCTACAGACCCAGCAGGGCATGTGCCGAAAAGGTCCCAGACAAGACTGAGAATCCTGTTTTCATCAGGCACCTGGTGGGGTGGTGCTTACAGGCAGCTGGCAGGGAGAGTGAAGAAGCAGACATTCTTAAGCATGGTATTTGCAAAGCAAGGTCAGGGCCGTCTCAAAGACACCAGCACATTCTAAGTGCATCCTGGGTTGAGAAGTGAGACCAAGACCATCCCAAGGACATCTCAAGCAATGCTGTGGCCACATCTCATAGTCCAGGCTTAATGGACCCTGGAAACCAGTTATCTGCTCATTTATTTCTTTAAGATAGGTGTTGCAGGACCCCTAAAAGCCTAAAAGCCTCTGCATTTGCCCTGGATTGCCTCCCTGCAGATCACTTTGTAGATAGGGGGGGTAGTTTAAATGTGGCAGTTTATCTGACCATGTATTCTGTACTGGCTGGTATAAATATTCTCTCATGCTACCACAATCATCATGGGACTAGCTAGATCTTACCAGCATATTTTGCCTGGCCACGTTGGATCTCTAAGTAATTAGACCAGAGAGAAATGCTGTTTGCCTCCAAGCAAGCAAGCATGGCTCCTCTGATAACTCAAAAGGCAACTAAAATACAAAACTACCGGAAGTAGATCAGAACTCTTGTGAAGGCTTGGAGAAATATTTAACTGGCATTAGTAACATGCCATCTCAGAAACCCCTTCTCCTCTACCCTATAAAAAGGCATTTCCAGGCAAATCTTGGCTCAAGACATTAGGTGAGGTGCTGGGAGAAATTACCTGAGGGCATTTGACCCTTCCTGCCAGGGGAAGTTACATTTAGCTTATAGCTCCTCCTAGCTCTGCTAGGAGGCTTTGAATGAGCTTTGGGTCCTTGTAAACAGCCAGAAGGCCTCCTGAAGTTGCTACATTTCTATAGAGCTGTTTTCCTGTTTTCATCTCTAGATAGCCCAGCCCAGAATGGGCCGGGCTGGGGAGTTTGGGCAGATTTCTAGCTATAAAATAAGCTGCAAGAAGAAAGAAGCTCTCCTTTTTTCCCCTTTTGCCCATTTCTGCTTCCATTGGCGTTTTGCTTCTCCATCCTCTCCACTCTCTGTTGGGCCTCAACACGTGGTGGCAGCCATCTTGGTCTACACGTGGCTGGGGGTATAGCTGGGAATTCTAAGCACAGAGTTTTTCCTATTGCTGATTTGTATGCCTGAACCTGTGATAAGTAAAGCTTTTTTAAAACAGCATTGGATTCCTGAGTTTTCATCCATTCCCCGCCAGCTTTGGAGGTAGAAGGGAACTCGCTTCAGGGCACTGTCGGAGACCCAAGCGGCTTCCCTGACAATAGGGACAGAGGCCGATTTCTCTCTTCATTATGGCCTCTCTGATTATTTTCCCTTTCAAGCCTTACCTCTTTGTCTGCAGAGTAGGCTCATGATATATCCCTGCTACTTCCATCAGAGCTGTCCTGAATAGTTATGATTTTTTTTTGGTTTTGGGCCACACTTGGTGATGCTCAGAGATCACTCCTTGCAGTGCTCAGCGGTCCCTATGGGTGCCAGAGCTCAAATCCAGGTCATTCACAAGCCACTGTGCTGTGCCTTGACCTGCATAACAATGACTTTATGCTTATGCAGGGCCTAACATGGTACCTGGCATAGTCCCTAGAAATGCTCTAAAGTCTTCTGTTCCCTTAGTTCCCCGTCAATGTTTTCTTTGTATTGGTCATAATAATACTTAAGTGCTAAGATTTTCAGGATCAAATAAGAGCTTCTGAAAACCCCAACACAGTGTACATCGCTCATTATTATTATTTTGAAAGGAATATGTATTAAATGCAGGACCAGAGATATTGACTGGGCTTTCCTGGAGGGGAGAGGCAGCATTGATCTGTCCGTCCTCATCTGTGAACTGACAGGAGATCAGTTCTTGTATCTATATATTAACTCTGAACTAAAGCACGTTTAGTGTAGACCTTGTGAACACTGAGGGGAACAAGAGGAAGAGAGAGGAGGGAAGATGGGGGGTGGGGAAGGAGGTGGAGCAGGAGAAGAAAGAGGAGGAGAAAAATACAGGAAGAGGAGGAGGAAGGAAGGAAGGAGGAAGAAGATGGAGGAGGAGGAGAAGAGGAGAGGGGAGAGGAAGAGGAGGAGGAAGGAGGAAGAGGAAGAGGAGGAGGAGGAAGAGAGGAGGAGGAGGAAGAAGGGGAGGAGGAGGAGGAGAGGAGAGGAGGAAGAGGAAGAGAGGAAGAGGAGGAGGAGGAGAAGGAGGAAAGAGAGGGAAAAAAAGAAGGAAGAGGAAGGAAGGAAGGAAGGAAGAAGGAAGGAAGGAAGGAAGGAGGGAGGGAAGGGAAATGGCCATCCTTGCTTTTGTATTGGTTTGGGGTAAAATCTGCAGAACATTTATTCTCTGTGAAGGGGGACAATGAATGTTCCCAGGGGTATGGGCCCTACATGTACCAGATTAAAACCTTCTTAGATGGCAGTAAAGATCTCATCTCAGGGAGGTGGGGTCATCCTATTCAACAATCCCTCCATGGAGTCACTCAGAGTGTGTTGTGGACCAGGGTTCCTCCCCACCAGTGTAGAGGTCAGGTCTTCAGGATGTAGGTCCGGGGCTCAGTTCCCAGGGCAAGAACAGACCCTCTGTCGCACTCTGTCTGCACCACCCTGCCCTGTCTGCCAGCCTGGAGCACCTGACCCAAGGAACAGGCTATAATCAGAGCATCCAAGAGGAGGTTGGGCTTATTGCACCCCTTCTTCCCCTGGAGCAAGTCCTGAGTCACCTCATGCTCCAACCAACACAGGCAGTTCACAGGCCTTGAAAAAAAGACCATTTTAGAAGGCTCCCAAATAAAGGGACTGAAAGCAATAAAAATAAAAATAATTTCAAGCCCAGGCCAAAGCAATAATACAACAGATAGGGTGCTTGCCTGTATGCGGTCCACCCAGGTTCATTTGCTACCATCTGCCCCCCCCCCCCCCCGCACCCTATATAGCCCCCTGAGCACCTCTTTTTTTAATTTTATTTTATTATACCACCATGAGATATACAGTTACAAGATATTCATGATTGGACTTCAGTCATAGTGTTCCAGCACCTATCCCTTCACCAGTGCCCATTTCCCACCACAAATGTCCCCAGATTCTCTCTCCTCCCCTAGACTGCCTCTATAGCAGATACTTTTCCTCTGCTCTCTCTCTGTCTCTCTGAGTCTCTCTCTGTCTCTGCTCTCTGTCTCTCTGTCTCTCGGTCTCTCTCTCCCTTCTTTACACATTGTGAACTTGCCCTACATACATTTAAGGCTTATCATGTATATCCCTTTGCCTACATCCAATCCCCTAAGCACCTCTAGGAGTTAATCCTGAGGAGTAAGCACTGGGCCCTGTGGGTATGGCCCTAAAACAAAAACAAACCCCAAAAATTCTCCAAAGCTGATCCTGAGGGCAGGGATCAGGAGAACTCAGGTTCCCTGCAGATTAAAGACCCTTTGTGGGCCAGTAGTGTGGGGGCCAAGGCCATCTTGCTTCGATGGGCGGCTGCCAGTCTGCCCAGAAGCTAGCAGTGAGCATGGCTGTTGCTTCTCCCAGCCCCACCCGGTGCTGGGGCACTTATTGCATTTGCAGATTCACTAGAGAACGCATGTGTTCTATAAAGGAGCGTGGATGCCTTATGTTTCTGATTGATGGGCCATCAGCCGCACAGTTGTTGGGCAGTGATTGATTTTCCAAGCCAGCTGCTCCAGCTGTGCTGACCAGAAGCGCCCCTGTCTGAAGTCAGGGGCGGGTGTTGTAAGCCATGGAGAAGATCCTAATTGGAGTGATCCCTGAGAAATCGGCCATTGTAATGGGCAGCAGCCATTAATTTGGGACTTTACTTCGGGTGCTAAACCACAAGCTCCCTCTTGGTAATTGCCATTCCCTAGGGGAAAGCTGCCAAGTCAGAACGTACAGTGACACACGTGGGGCCAAGCTGAAAGTTGACTCTTGCAATTTGCTGACCTGAAACTTAAAAGGATTAAACAATGGTTTTTAAAAAGGTATTTTTTAAAAAACTTTTATATTGAAGTGTGAAAATGCCTTTGTTTTAAAAAGTAAAATGAATACATGCTCATTTTATTTATTAAACTTTTTTCCTGGTTTGGGTTCATACCTAGTGGTGCTCAGGGTTTATTCCTGGCTGGGTGCTCAGGAGTTGTTCCTAGTGCACTTGGGGAGAACCAAGCAGTACCAAGAATAAAACCCTGGACATCCTGCATGCAAAGCAAGTGCTTTGGACGCTTAACATAAGGTCTGAGGTCGAGTAATTCCCTTTTCCGAACCACACAAAGAGTACAACCAGTAGCGCAAAGCACAAACGGAGTTTATTTAAGTCAACTAGCTGCGGTCAAACTCTCAGGCACATAGGCCAAAGCAAAACCTTGCATAAGGGGAAGCTTTGAATTATATGTCCACTATTAGTGTCATAGCCCACGCAAACTTAAGTTCAAAGAAAAACATAAGGAGAAGCAACTCGAGTTAGCCTGCTTTTATCTAAGCCAAAGCAAAAGTACAGAAGCAAGTTGGGCAGTGAGCTCCATCTGGCTTTCTGGCCTTCTAGTTTTCAAAATATCGACCCATAGTGTCAGGTGCAAAATTTCAAAATAGTCGTGTGAAGGCATCTATCTCCTCACTCACAGTTTCCTTGCTCCAATTCCTGGTAACACCCCGTTATCTGTGGCCTTGTGTCTGGGTGCTTATGTTTATGCTCTTGGGGTCTGGCATGATTTTCTTACTAGGCTATAAACTCATGACCGTGAGGCACAATATGTAGTCTAGTGTTTCAAGATGGAGTCACAATCGTTTTGCTTAACTTTTCAGTGCTCAGCCTGCTGAACTCTCTCTCTCTCCCTGGCACATACATGCTCATGAAAAATATTGGGGCTGGTGGATAGTACAGTGGGTAGAGTACTCATGTTGAACGCAATTGACCAGGGTTTGATCCTCAGAACCTTGAATGGTTTCCCAAACCCCTGGGTACAGAGACAGAAGTAAACACTGAGCACCATCAGGTGTGACCCCAAAATAAAACAAAAACCAGAATACTCGGAGGGTGTCTTGGGCTACATACAATGATACTCAGGGGCTTACTCCTGACTCTGTGATCAGAGCTCCATATGCACGCCTAAGATGAAATTGGTCTTGACCACTTGCAATACAAGGGACCCAAGCCTTATACTACCCCTAACTCCCCACACTGCTTATTTTAAATGTTTAAAAAATATATAGTAAGGCAAAGTTAAGACATTTGCCTTGCCTATGGTCAACCCTGGTTGAATCTCTGATGCCAGATAAGATCCTGTAAGTACCACCAGGAATACTGGGTACAGAGCCAGAAGTCCTGAGCACCACTAGGTGTGGCCCAAAACCCAACATTAAACAAAAAATGTACGGCAAAGTAAAAGGAAGAGCATCAGCCATGTTCTTGTTGCACATAGGTAAGAGGGTTCTGTTTTGATATAGTGAGATTTTTATGACTTTATTCTGTGTATGACTGATGCATCTTTACATAGTTGGGATTATCCTTTAAATACATGACAGTTAACATGAAAGTTATCTCTTTTTTTTTGTTTGGGTATTCAGGCACTCAGGAGACTTGCTTCTGGGACATTCTCGACCTAGCTTCACTGGGACAGATGAGTGTCTCATCTGTCACTTGACCACCTGCCTGGCTAATGTCACTGAGCTATGATGGTATCATTCTGCATGAGCTTGGGGAGTAGAGGTGCATTAAGGAAAGGGCCACTTCACTTTTCCAGGTGTGTCTATTGCCGTCACAACACAGATGCTGACTGACCGGAAATACTCCTGCTTCGTCAGAGCAAACCTACAGACCAGCTCTCGTGGTGCCTTTATGAGCAGAGGTACCATGGCATCAGGGCCCCTTTCCTGCCTCAGGTGGGGCTTGGGCCAGGAATTTCCTGGAGTCCTCTTTGGAATCCCAAAGATACACTGTCTAGGGTGTGTCCAAATTCAGGACCTTCAACTTGGGGATTAGCCTACGGCAGTGGAGCTGTCTCTGGCTAATGACTCTTCTCCTGGAAGCCCCTGAAGATTGCTGTGTTCAGTATTTCTAGG
>JAJIBD010017201.1:0-22079 GCA_021461705.1 Cryptotis parvus
GATTGAAGCTGGGTCAGTTGCATGCAAAGTAAGTGTTCTACACACTATACCTTCTCTCCAGCCCCGATTTACAAAACTTTTAAAATGAAGTTCTAGATATTCATCATTAACATCCCCAAACCATCACTTATATCAACATCTTTCCGCCAACAACCCAAGATTCCCTCCCTCTCCACACTCCACTGCCTTAGTTTCCTACTTTTTTTTTTTTTTTTTTTTTCTTTTTGGGTCACAACTGGCAATGCTCAGGGGTTTGTCCTGGCTCTGCACTCAGGAATTACTCCTGGCGGTTCTTGTGGGACCATATGGGATGCCAGGGATAGAACCCAGGCCAGCAGAGGTCGGCCGCTTGCAAGGCAAATGCCCTACCGCTGGGCTATCGCTCGCCCCAGTTTCCTGCTTTTCAAAGGGAACAGACAAGATCTTGTTCCAAAGTTTCAGGCACCTGAATTTTTTCAGATAGGATGCTACCATTTCTCTTAATCTCTTTAATGTTGCAGGAGAGATTGAGGTCTCCTCAGTGTTGTCTGGAATGTTGGCTGGGGTAGGCAAAACCAATCTTGGGATTACTGCTGGGATGCACAGGAGTGCACCACATTTTCCAGTGCTTTCCCTGTGGCACTGCCCTCTGTCTCTTCCTTTGCCCTTACTCCATGGGCAATTAGTCAGGTAAACTAGAAAGCTAGTAGAGAAAATTTTAAAGGTATTTTTAATTATTTCATTTTTTTTGGTCACACCCATTGTAGCTCAGAGCTTACTCTTAGATGTGCCCTAGGGCATCATTCTGATGGAGCTCAAGGAGTCAGATGTGCTGTTGGGGGAACAAATTCAGGTTGGCCACATGCAAGGCAGCCCCCTTATCCAATGTACTAGCTCTCTGACCCCTAATATTTGCAATGCAAATATTCCTTCTCCACACAAAGGTTTTTGAACCTCAGGAAGGATAAAGTGAATATTCAGGGGATAATCTGAAATCAAAGCAAGAGTGTCCTTAAAGCTTCACCTATTGTTCCTAGGGTGTCTGAGTTGAGCTTGTACCATTAGGTAAAGACTTATATCTTCATGCTGTTCAAGAAGGAATTTTATTCTAAAGCTTATCTTTTAAATTGTCATCTATAAATAATTTTTTTACAATTCATTTTTCCTTACTCTAGGCACTTGGTTAGATGCATGCAACTGACCTTTTCACCAACTCTGACATACCTTATGCCATATTTTGCAGTGAATGAAAAATGCTAATTAAAGTTTGATCAACCCAACAGAAACCTAATTAGGAGTGGGGATGGGAGAACTCATAAGAAAATACCTTGTGATGGTAACAATGGTAGCCTTGGAAACTTGTTCTCATCTTGAAATCCCATATTTCTGACGACCTTTCTCTCCTGTAATGCACAAGCTCATTACCTGAAATGAAACTTGGTTTCACATTAGGCTACATGACCAGAAACACTAGAAATGTTGTTCCCCTGTGGCTTGTGAGAGACTGAGAGTGTGCGTGAGAGACTTGTTGAAGTGCTTCAGGGCTGTCCTGCTGCCTGGTGAATTTTCCAGTCAGTTCTCCATCAAAATCTCTGTGTGGAAGAAACAAAGGCATCTCTGAACAGCAGCTTTGTGATGCGCTTGTCAGAGTAGAGAAGCCTGGTCCTGTGCAAGGCAATTTAATATCCCATCTTTCCCTCATGAAAATGAAGTGATGTGAAGTGATAGGTCTTAACAAAAGTACACCGATGACACCATACTCACCACCTACTGATGAACAAAGGTGAATTCTAGATTCTATGGATAAATGATTATGCATGAAAGGCTGAATTGTGGTTCCAGAGGGGCCGCCACCAGATGAATAGGCGCCTTCAGTGCGCATGAGAGGGAGTATGTAAGAGAGCCATTGTCTGAGGAGCATTGGAAAGGGCACTCAGTTCTGTATCTGTGCAAGAAGACCCCTGCAGTTAGCTGGATTCTGAGCCAAAAGTCAGTTTTTGTGCCACACTATGGACTATTTGGAGAGGTGATAATTTAAAAATTGTTGTTCTTTTCCCCTTCCTTTTTTCAGTTGTTATCACTTTGAGGGGCTAGGGGGACCCATGCTTGGTTACAGAACTAATACACTTTAGTGTGGTGTGATGGAAACCACCAGCACTTGGTTTCATTTATTTTGGCACTAGTGATCATATTGGTAGTGTCAGGAATTCCATTTGGCAATATAAATATCAAACCAGTATCAAATTTGTGACCACTTGCATGAAAGGCATACTACTCTACTACTGAACCATAGTCCTGGGACCATACTTTTTCTTTGGGAGGCAGTAGAGAAGACCCTAATTTTTAGCTAATCTTAGGGTGCCATGTTATTATTACAAAATAGAGATCTCCCTAAGATTCCAGTGCTGACAATTGATCCAAATATAGTAGAACTCTTACTCTTGCTGGGAAAATGGCTCTCATAAATGAAAGGATAAGGGGAGACTAGTATAGAAGGGATCCTATAATACAGAGGGGAAATGAGGATAATAGAGCTTCTGAGTAGCTTTAAACCTGATCTAAAAGAAGGACTAAAATTTTGTATACTTGTGTTACCTGAGTTTGCTTCATATTAGCCAGTGTGTTTTGATTTTTTTAATTGGAGGTGCCATAATTTATAATACTGTTAATGAAAAGTTTTCATATGTATGGCATTA
The DNA here is from genome assembly GCA_021461705.1 of Cryptotis parvus. Lineage (NCBI taxonomy): Eukaryota > Metazoa > Chordata > Mammalia > Eulipotyphla > Soricidae > Cryptotis > Cryptotis parvus. The sequence continues at coordinate 2,676 of JAJIBD010017201.1, forward strand.
TAGCCTCATACTCTCCACCAGGTATCTGCTTCTCATCATCACTGACTCAGTGTCTCTTTTACTCCCTTCCCCACACCATGCTTACCTTGCTTAGTTCTGGGACCAGTTCTCAGATGCTGTTGATTTTGGCCATTTGTTGCTTTCTTTGTATGTTCTGTAATGTCCCACATATGAGGGAGATCATTGTGTGACTGTTCACCTTTGACTGACTTCACACAGCACACAGCATCATACTCTCGTTTTATACATGTAGTGGAACATTGAATATTTTGCCTTTTCTTATAGTTGAGTAGAATTCCATTGTGGATGTATAGAGTTTATGTAGTCATCTTTCTTGGATGACTAGATCTGTGAAACCATCTCTTGGGCTCTTGTACAGTTGGAATAATATTGCTTTTTCTTCTTTTAGATCTTAAAACTGCATTAAATTCCTATACAAACAGACTTGAGTTCGAGTCTTAGTTTACTAAGGGTCTATTTAATTTTCTATTTCTAATTACTTTCCTATTTTTTTGTCTTTTGCCAACTATAAGACCAAGATGACTGCCCTCTGACGTCCTGATGGATCTATCGCATCTTCCAGAAAGGCAATGGAGAAGATCATCCATGACTTCTCCTCAGATCTCTTTGATAGCCACGTCCACCTGCCCACATACCAAAGATAGATATCTCATTACCAATGTTCTCACTTCTGAAATTCGACATGCCATTTCATGGGTAAAGAAGGGAGCAGCGCCAAGCCTAGACAAAGTCAGGCCTAAACACCTGAAGAATCTGCTATCAATACTCATCAATACACTGGCTCGGCTCTTCACACGTTACCTGTCTGAATGCAAGGTGCCCTCCCAATGGAAAACCAGGAGGACAGTTCTACTTTTCAAGAAGGGAGACATTCATTACATTGGCAACTATCACCCCTTCTGCCTGTTGTTGTCATCTACAAGCTGTTCATTCGAGTCATCCTGAAAAGGATTGGAAGATATTAGATGAAGGACAACCATGCAAGCAAGCTGGGTTCGAAAAGGATTCAGCACAATCTACTGCATCCACATTGTAAACCGAGCTCATTGAGGTTTGTAGGAAGTTCAAGATGCCGCTCTGTCTAACGCTCATTGATTTAAAGAAAGCCTTTGATTCTGTGGAGACTGAAGTAGTCCTCGAAGCCCTAGCCAAACAGGGTGTTCAAACCCAATACATCAAGAGCCTTCGTGAGCTGTATTACGGATTCACCACCAGGATCTCACCATTCTACAAGGAAGTGATCATTGATGTCAAAAGAATGGTTTGACAGGTGATACTATTTCACCAAAACTCATCAGCACCACCCTCGAGAAAATCATGTGACAATTAGAATGGGAAGGAATGGAGTGAAGATAGATGGTCAGCAACTACACCACCTCTCCTTCGCTGATGACATCATTTTAATAACACCAAATATTAGCCAAGAGGCACAGATGCTGGCTGACTTTGACTGAGAATGTGGTTTATATAGGTCTACAGCTGAATCTCAACAACTATGCTCATGAGAAATGAACTAGTTCCAGATGCTTCATTCACTCTGAATGGAACAAACATCTCTGAATGCAGCAGTAATGTGTACCTAGGTTGAGAAGTCAGCATGGTGAATGACCTAAAACCTGAGCTACGCAGGAGGAAGAGAGTGGCATGGCATGCCTTCAAAAGCATTGAAGAATTAGCTAAAAAGACAAAGAACCCCCGGCTCCAGGCACATGTCTTCGACTCCACCATTCTCGCTGCATTAACATAAGCCTCAGAGACCTGGGCCCTACTAAAACAGGATGAGAATGCTATTCGGGTTTTCCAAAGAGGAATTGAAAATCTATGCTTGTAAAATCATGCCTCACTCAAGTGAAAGAAGGAATCCGAGCTCCGACCTCCTTCTCTGTTCCAGAGTCAGGGACGCTGTTTGCCAAGGCATTGAAAATCAGATGGGCTGGACATGTAATGCAATTTGGAGACGACCGCTAGACTAGAGCCATTACCGACTGGATCCCACGGGATGTCAAAAGATCACGTGACCGCCCACCTATGAGGTGGGCAGACTTTTTTAGTCAAGACCCTGAATGAACGGTTTGAGGCACTTTGTATTCCTGAACCAACCAGATGCCATTGGGCTACACTGGCACATGATAGGGTCAAATGGAAATGTTACAGGTGCCCATTCGAGCTATTGATGAATAACTGGATGTCAAGTGTTCAAGTGATCAAATGAAATTACTTTCCTCATTCATAAAATGAAGATGATAGTAATACTTACCCTATAGGGTTGCTGTGGGAATTGACTGCAATAATGTAGGTGCAACACTGATGGAACACTTAGTCGTACTTCAAAGTAGCATTGTAATTTTGTAATTTAGGTGTTTCTTTATAGTGAGTGTGTATACAGAATGATAGTAATTTGGAAGTTCTTTGAGGGCTAGAGAACAGAAGTGGGAAAAATGAGAGGGATGGAGATTACAGAGGAGACAATAAATTAGCTCTGGGAATACTGAAGCTGAAACACTCAGGAAGGTTCCTTGTGGGGCATAGAAATTGAAAGGTAAGATGAAAGGCAAAATCTTAGTAAAAGGTCTTGTTTTTCCAGTAAGATTCCCATTTGTGCAAGTAAAATGCTGCTTGAGAGTCATAAATAATGTACACCTACTTACTCAAGATTAACTATCCTGCCTTGCCATCCTGCCCACATTATTTCAAATTTCTATCTACTCCTAATTCATATTAGTCATGACTCTAAATATAAGTAGAGGATACTACAGATATTTTTGCTAATAAACTTGACTTTGTTTCAAAGTTGGTGACTTCAAATGAGTCTGAAAGCACAAAGATGTGAGCAAACCACTTCAGTCTGCTCGATACCACACATATGTGTTCCTGTGGGTGCCTCATTCAACTTGACCCATTCCTTTGTAAGAGATATATTACCACTCACAGTTTCTGAAAAATTCTTTCCTGGTCTACCATCTTATTCTCCAGCCAGCATTAGCTCATTTAATTACAGGCTCCTTTTCCCATTCATTCATTTGCCAAAGATGTCTATTTTTAGTACCTACTATGTTCCCATATTTGCTAATTGCTCTGGTTATGGACAGGAATGAGCCATTTATGCAAAAAAAGAATATGGATAGGTGAACATGTACTTTTGTGTCATTTGCTACTTTGCATCACAGACATATAGATTGTTTGGGAGTGCAGGCAAAGGGTTCTCATCAGATACCATCTCTTTCTACTCTTTCAGCTGACTCTACTGGAGACCAACCATACCTACTTATAGGCATTTGCTACATTAACTTGTGCATATCAGATACCATCATCTGTAGCTGGGCTCATCTTACACTTGAGAGCCACATCTCAGGACATCTAGGATCAGGTACCAAGGTGACACAGGCACTTTTGAGGTCACTAAATGATGTCTTCTTGAATTAATGTTTTGTTCATATTAATCTGATACAAACAATACATCTGCAATAGCTATTTCACATTTTTTTTGAAAACCAAGGAGCCATGAACATGTCTTGCTTTGATGCTCGTGTGGTCTTGCATTTACCTCTCCCAATGGTGTAGTATGACTGTGTTTGTACAGCATTAATACAAAAACATTAAGAAGAGAGTAACTCAGTTCTTGGATATCTTTTATTCATTGAATAGAGGCCAGATTTTGGCTCAACATGTTTAATATGGTACCATGGTAAGGTTGGAACATTATTTCTAATTTGTCCATGGTAATCTGTAAAAAGCAATACAAATACCTCAGATTTTCAGGTTTATGAATAAAATAGCATGGATATTCCACATGAGAACATGCTCAGTATTCTTTTATGGGAATGAAGGGGGCCCCTGTGCCCACATATATTAAAGTGTGCACCTGCCTTCAATAAGCCAGAATAGCATATGTAAGTGATATGCATGCCAAATTTTCCCTGTGAATCAATAATATAAAGAACAGACGTAATTCTGGGTGAAGGAAAAAGTGAAGAGGTTTAGTTGAGAATTTGAACCTAAAACAATCAGTGAAATACCCTGAAAATTTTATATAATTGTAGTAGCTTTCAGATTTTAATACATTAAGAAAGTATCATTGCAATTGTATGAGTAAAATTTGCTAATGCCTGTGCATGAATAGAAAATGTGATGTAAGGTATTCTACTCTTACAAAAGAAATTCTGCTCCTTCTGTGGTCTGGAAGACAGATATAACTAATTAGCACAACTCTGACAAACCATTTGAAGCTTACAAAGATCTGATAATATTCTGTAGATGTATCCCATTATTCATTCATTCAATACAAGCAATAATATCTACCAGAAAGTTACTCAAAATCCTTTCCTAATCTATCTTACTTTTCTCTCAGCGTTGCCTCATTTAACTGTGGGCTCCTCCCATTATTCTTCATTTGCTGAAGACATCTATTATTGTGCCTACTATGTGCCTATATAGGCTAACTGTTCTCTTTATAAATAGGAATTGTTGGAAATAATGCATTTATTGAGAGTATGGTGAAGTTTTTGTTTCTTATGACCCGTTCTCTTGTATTGTGTATTCTTGTGTTGCATGTGGTTATTTAATTTTGCTATGTGAAATAGAGAACTAGAATGGTATATCTCTGTGGGGAAAGCTAATTTATTGGACAACTAAAAATTTTCTGGGCCCAGAAAAGAAATAAATCAAGGAAGAATTAGGACATGGGAAGTTGATCTGCAAACTGTAGATTCTATGTGAAGCTCTAACCCACTTTGAATGTGGAGGTTCTGAAAACATTTCTGAGAGAATAGAAAGCAGATTAAATTTTGCAATCTAAGAAAATATGATTTGTAAATTTATCTAGTTTTGTTAGAATTGCACCCAGATCTCATATATATATTTATATATCAGTGGTATATATATTAGCTGATAATAAATTATCTGAGATGTATACATATATATATGTATATATATATATATATATATATATTATCCACTGATCAGTTGATCAGTGTCCTTTCAGGAGCTGTAGAGGGATGGAGCTGTGACATTGAATAAACTGGTTTCAGTTCCTGAGTTACAGGCAACAGCTGTAAAATCAGATGTGAGGGAACAAGCAGGGAACAGATGTTGTGTTTGCATTGGATCTTAATGGTAAACAGGCTACTCCCATGCTGTTCCTTACCCCCTGCCCTCCAGTCTCAAACTTCTAGTTCTTATCCTTCATTGATGTTATTGAAAGAAACTTCCCTGAGGAGCCCAAAGTGCATTCTTTGTCAGTCTCTGTTAATTATTGTTTATAGTCCCTGAATACAGTTTATATCCAGATATTGCTTGGAAAGTAAGCTCAGGCAGCAGGAGAGCATCTGTAACTAGATTCCACACTGGGAAAGTTAAATGATCATTCCTTGTTTTAATTTTCCCACCAGGAGGATGATATTGGCCTTTACTAAGCTGAGTCGACTTCAAAGGGCACTCTAATTTGTAGATGGAACCTAAGCAGGGAAAATAGGAGAGAAAAGTTCTAGGACATTTAATAATAGCTTTCTTTGGTTTCACACCGAAAGCAGTAAATTTGTCAGGGACAAGCCTATTGACATGGTATTGGCTATTTGACTTAGCTGGTCTTACCAACAATTCAAAACTTGAAATACTTTCTAGCTTTCTGAGAGATTCAGAGGCAGTGGAGAGTAATTGAAGCCTGCCACCATGCTCATGATTATATCTACATTTTTTCAGTGTGTGGTGAATGGCATGAACTAGATTAAATAAGTCACTTAGAACATGACACTGACAAACTCATGAAATATAGATTGGGAAGAGAGCACGCATCACCTGAAGATGGTGAATTAGCAAAATCGTGTACAGTGGACTTGAATCCTGGTTCTGTGACTTTGGTCAAGGGGCATTGATTTCTGGCAGCTTTGGTTTCTCATCTGCAAAATCGTAATAAGAAAAGTAGGACTGAACTTGTATGCTGTGTTGATGAAGTCAGTGGGCATATGTTTTTACAATTGTGACTGTCCATGTAATGGAGAATGAAGGCTGGATCCCAAACTTACAAAAAGAGTTTATTCTCAAATAGTCTATTGCTGGCATTCAGTGAGTTTTAGTTCAGCTAATATTTCCATTATAGTTCACGCCTTCAGTACCTACAGTTTAGACAGGCATAAAGAAATACAATATCATGAAAGTGGTTATTGTATGATTAGTACCAGGAGTTATGTACACACTTTGCTGAGCCCTGACCTTTATGGCAATTCAATTCATTGGTGAATATACTCAATATGTTGAGTATTGAAGTTGAGAAGGTCAACCCCTGCTAAGAAATGCTCTGACAGAGGAATTTCAAATAAGGGCCTAGAGGAGGTTGCTGATGTGGTGTTTCTGCAAAGCTTCTTGGATTATATGTATGTGTATTATGTGTGTGTGTGTGTGTGTGTAGAGAATTACTAGGTAAAACAGGTATCAGAGGCAGAGTGATTAGGAAAATCATTGTGAAATCTTGGGGTTTTTTTTGAATGGGATGTTAAGAAACTCGGTATATTTCTAAGATGAAAAGGGCCATATTTTGAAAGTCTGTTATTCTCCCATGAGAGATGATGGTGGTTTTAACAAGGAAAGTATAAGTGAAGACAGTAAAAATGATCATTTAAGTTACATTTTAAGTATAATATGAAGGCCAAAATAGATGGTAGGTGGATGTGAGGGTGTGCCAACTCCACCACCAGTGTTCCCATCCTTTCATCAATGTCCCTAGGTTCCCTTTCATCCCCACCCCAGACTACTCCCTTGGAAGGAAAGTAACAAATCAATTTTATATTATTTTCAATAACTAGTAAATGAATAGCAAATCAAATTACCAGAAAATAAATTAATTGAAATAAATTTATGATGGTTGATATATTTAGCCTTTCTTAATTGTTGCCCACTACACACCATGAGCTAGTACAATACTCATCCATAGTAAGGAAAGTTTCTCCTAATTTTTAAATTATATTATTATACCACCATGAGATATACAACTATATAGATGTTAATGATTAGGTTTAAGTCGTACAATGTTCCAGCACCCATCCCTTCAACAGTGCACAATTCCTACCACCAATGTCTGCAGATTCCCTCCCTCCCTTCCATGATGTGCCTTGATAGCAGGCATTTTCTTCTTCTTCTTCTTCTTCTTCTTCTTCTTCTTCTTCTTCTTCTTCTTCTTCTTCTTCTTCTTCTTCTTCTTCTTCTTCTTTCTTCTTCTTCTTCTTCTTCTTCTTCTTCCTCCTCCTCCTCCTCCTCCTCCTCTTCTTCTTCATCTTCTTCTTCTTCTTCCTCCTCCTCCTCCTACCCTTCTATTTATTCTTCTAAATCTTCTTCTTTTTCCTTTTTCTTCTTCCTCCTCCTCCTCTCCTTCTCTTTCTCCTTCTCCTTCTCCTCCTCCTTCTTCATCCTCCTCCTCCTTCTCCTCCTACTCTCCTCCTCTTCCTCTTCTTCTTCTCCTTTTCATTCTTCTTCGCCTTCACCTTCTCCTCTTACTCCTTCTCCTTCTTCCCCTTCCCCTTCTCCTTCTCCTTCTTCTATTTCTCCCTTCTCCTTCTCCTCCTCCTCCTCCTCTTCTTCCTCCTCCTCCTTCTCCTCTTCCTCTTTTTCTTCTTTCGTTTTTCTTCTTTGTCATACTCTTCTTTGCTTCTTTGTTGTCTTCTTCTTCTTCATCATCATCATCATCATTATCTTCTCTCTCCTCCCTTATTTAAGACACTGTGGCTTTCCATATATACATTTAGATGTTATCCTTGTGGATGTCTTTGCCTACATTCAATGCTCAGTTCTACTGTTACTTTACCATTTCCAAGAATTAGTAGAACATTGGTATATATTCATATCACAATGAATGCAGACCTTCTATATCTGTCCTTTTCCTTCTGACTAATTTCACTAAACATGATAATCTCCATGTCCATCATTTGTAGGCAAATTTCATGACTTCATTTTTCCTGACAGCTGTATAGTATTCCATTGTGTAAATGCACCATAGTTTCTTTATCCAGTCTTCTGTTATTAGACACTCAAGTTGTTTCCAGATTCTGGCTATTGTGAGTAGTGTTGTGATGCCATCATATACAAAACTACTATTCTACAAAGAAGTGATCATTAATGTGAAAAGAGGGGTTGGACAGGGTGATACTATTTCACCAAAACTCTTCAGTGCCACCCTCGAGAACATCATGCGACAATTAGAATGGGAAGGAATAGTAGTGAAGATAGACGGTTGGCAACTACTTTACCTCTGCTTCGCTGATGACATCGTTCTAATAACACCAAACATAGGCAAGCGGCACAAATGCTGGCTGACTTTGACCGAGAATGTGGAAAGATAGGTCTACAGCTGAATCTTAACAAAACTATGTTCATGAAAAAATGAACTAGTTCCAGAGGATCCATTCTCTCTCAATGGAACAAACATCTCTGAATGTAGCAGTTATGTGTACCTAGGTCGAGAAGTCAACATGATGAACGACCTAAAACTTGAGCTGCACAGGAGGAAGACAGCAGCATAAAATGCCTTCAAAAGCATTGAGGAAAAAAAGCTAAAAAAGACAAAGAACCTCTGGCTCCGGGCACATCTCTTCAACTTCACCATTCTCCCTGCATTAACATACACCTCAGAGACCTGGACCCTCTGAAAGCAGGATGAGAATGCTATTTGGGTCACTCAAAAGAGGAATTGAAAGATTTATGCTTTGAATATCATGCCTCACTCAAGTGAAAGAAGGAATCCAGAACTCCCACCTCATTTGCTGTTCCAGAGTCATTGGCGCTACTCATTTGCCAAGGCATAGAAAATCAAATGGTTCTTTATTTCTTTCCCTTTCTCTTTCTCTTTTTCCTTCCCCTCCAGACTATGGTTGGAGGGCTGGGGAGAAGGGAAGGAACCGGGACATTGGTGGTTGGAGATGGGCACTGGTGGCGGGATGGGTGCTGGAACACCGTATGACCAAAACCCAAATATGAACTTTTTAATTGTATATCTTTGTAATTGTAAAAATAAAAAAAAATTAAAAAAAGATAATTGAAAGAAAATTAAAAAAAAAGAAAATCAAATGGGCTGGACAAGTAATGCGATTTGGAGACAACCGCTGGACTAGAGCCATTACCGACTGGATCCCACGGGTTGTCAAATGATCATGTGGCTGCCCACCTACAAGATGGTCAGAGTTCTTCGTCAAGACCCTGAACAAATGGTTTGAGGCTCTTTGTATTCCTGAAGCAACCAGATGCCATTGGGCTACACTGGCACTTGATAGGGTCAAATGGAAATGTTACTGGTGCCCGCTCAAGCAAATTGATGAATAACGGGATGTCAATTGATCAAGTGTCAAGTTGTGATGAATATGAAAGTGCCGATGGTGTTGTGTTGTGTGTTTTTCGGACTCCACAGTATATACCCAGGAGTGTATTACTGGTCAAATGAGAGCTCAATTTCTTGTTTTTGGAAGAATTTCCATATATTTTTTCACAAGGTCTGGACCAGTTGGCATTGCCACCAACAGTGAATGAGAGTCCCTTTATCCCAGCATCCATGCCAGCACTGGTTGTTCTTGTCCTTTGAATGTGTTCCAGTCCTGTGGTGTGAGATGATATCTCATTGTTGTTTTGATTTGCATATCCCTGATGATTAGTGATGAAGAGAACTTTTTCATATGCCTTTTGGACATTCAAATTTCTTCCTTGTGGAATTTCTGTCCATTTTTCTCCTTATTTTTAAATGGGGTCTGATGTTCTTTTTACTTGTAAAAGTACTAGCAGATTCTTGTATAATTTTGATATTAATTCCTTGTCAGATGGGTATTGGGTAAATATTCTTTTCCATTCTGTGGGCTGTCTTTGAATTTTGGTCACTCTTTTGAGGTGCAGAGCCTTTTCAGTTTCATCTAATCCCACGTGTTTATCTTAGCTTCTGTGCTTTTCACTTGGGTTACATTTTTGAAGATGCCTTTAGATTCAATGATATAGAGGGATTTGCCTATGTATTCTTTGATGCACCCTATGGATTGATGTCTGACGTTGAGATCTATAATCCATTTTGATCTGACTTTTGTGAATGGCATTTTATAGAACTTTAAGTCCAATTTTTTTACATGTAGCTGCCCAGTTTTCCAAGAACCATTGTTGAAGAGGCCTTCTTTGCTCCAGTTTAAAATTTATTGCTCCTTTATTGAAGATTAAAAGTGTTTGTGTAAGAAAATTCACGTCTATGCCATAGGTTTACAGTCTGTCTTTATTCGAATGCCATACTGTTTTAATAACTACAGCTTTGTAGTACAGTTTAAAGTTGGGAAGGTGATGCCTTCCATTCTCTTTCCAAATGATCACTTTAGCTGTTTGGTGGGGTTTATTATTCCATACAAATTTCAGGAGTTTTGGTCAATTTTTAGAATGCCATGGCTATCTTCATAAGGATCTTATTGAATTTGTATAGAACTCTAGGGAGTATTGCCATTTAGGAAATGTTAATTCTCCCAATCCATAAATGGGAATGTGTCTCCATTTCCTTGTGTATTATTTCTTGGAGCAGTGTTTTTTTCTTTTCAGAGGTCCTTTGCATTCTTAGTTTAACTGATTCATAGGTATTTGATTTTCTGACTTGCAATTGTGAATGGGATCAGTTTTAAAAATCACTTTCTTCTGTTTTGTTATTTGCATACAGGAAAGCCAATGACTTTTGGGTATTGATTTTTATCCTTCCACTCTACTGTAGGAATAAATTATTTCTAGTGGCTTTTTGGTAGGAAGTTTAGGGTTCTCTATGTATAATATTATGCCATCTGCAAATAGTAATAGCTTGACTTTTCCTTTCCTATCTGGATGCCCTTAATGTCCTCTCCTTCCCTTATTGCTATGGCAAGTTCTTCAAGTAATATATTAAAAGAAGTGGTGAGAGTGGGAAACCTTGTCTTGTCCCCAATCTTAGGAGGAAAGCTTTCAGTTTTTCTTCATTGAGAATGATACTTGCTAGGGGTTGTGTTATATGGTTTTGACTATATTGAGGAAAGTTCTTTCAATTCCCATTTTAAGGAGAGTTTTTTATCAGCAACAGGTGTTGGATCTTGTGTGTGTCAGGAAATTTTCCAAATGCTTTCTTTGCATCTATTAACATGATCATAGGATTTTATTTTTCATCTTATTGATATGATTCCTGGGATGATTCTATTTGTTTGTGATGCATAATCTTTTTGATGAGACTTTGGATTCCATATGCTAGTATTTTGTTGAAGATATTAGTGTGGTTGTCGATAAGGATGACTATTCTGTAGTTTTTTGTGTTGCCTATGTTTTGGTTATCTTGATGATATGTGCCTTTGAGAAGATATTTGGGAGTATTTCTGTTTCTTCTACTTACTGGAGAAGTTTGAAAAGGACAATAAGTCCTCTTTAAATATTTGGAAGAATTAACTGGTGAATCCATCTGGACAGGATCTTTTGTGTTTGGGCAGGTTTGGGTTACTCTTTCAATTTCCTCAATGGTGATAGGGCTTGTTGTGGTCAACACATAACATGTTGTGATCATATCATACTCAATCGATAGTTTTGCCTGGCCAATGTAGCTGTCATCCCAAAATTCCAAACAGGATCGCACCACCGTCTCCTTTGTGCAAAATTCTACTTCATGGAATGGGAAGAAAAGGCTGCAAAGTTAAAGAAGAGAATTCCCTGAATGACCACCAACTGGGAACACTTTGGCATCATTTCAGCAACATGGGAAGATGCAATCATTGACTACATCAATGAAGAATACAACCGAAGGGTTCAGCAACTTCATTATTGTGCAAATAATGCCAGAGAAAGTCACAAAAGAATGTCTATCTTCAAAAACTCTTGAGCTCATTTGCCAATGTGGCAGGAACGAGCCTCGGGCAGCCATATGCTAATGTCAAAGCTCACAAAGCAGTGCAGAGAAGCGATAAAGGAAAACCTCAAAAAGAGAAGGGCAGCAATACTAGCTGATGCAGCAGAAGACAGGAAAATCATTCACAACACCCATCTGTCTTTTACCTACCATAAGACCAAGATGAATGCCCTCTGATGTCCTGATGGATCTATCACATCTTCCAGAAAGGCAATGGAGAAGATATTCCATGAGTTCTACATGGATCGCTTTGGTAGCCACATCCTCCTGCCCACATACCAAACTCCGCAGGATGGATATGTTGTTCCCAACATTCTCCCTTCTGAAATCTGACATGCCAATTCATTGTTAAAGAAGCAAACAGCACCCAGCCCAGACAGAATCAGACGAGAACACTGGAAGAATCTGCCATCAGTACTCATCAATACACTGCCTCAGCGGTTCACAAGCTACCTGTCTTAATGCAAAGTACTCTCCCAATGGAAAACCAGCAGGGCAGTTCTACTGTTCAAGAAGGGAGACATAAACAGCATTGGCAACTATCACCTGATCTGCCTGTTGTCCATCATCTACAAGCTGTTCATTCGAGTCATCCTGAACAATATTGGCAGAACATTAGATGAAGGACAACCATGCGAGCAAGCTGGGTTCCCCAAAAAGGATTCAGCACAATTGACCATATCCACACTGTAACCAAGCTCATTGAGGTTTGTAGGGAGTTCAAGATTCCACTCTGACTAATGTTCATTGATTTAAAGAAAGACTTTGATTCTGTGGAAACTGAAGCAGTCATCGAGGCCCTAGCCAAACAGGGTGTTCAAACCCAATATATCAAGATCCTTCGTGAGGTATAATACAGATTCACCACCAGGATCTCACCATTCTACAAGGAAGTAATTATTGATGTCAAAAGAGGGGTTTGACAGGGTGATACCATTTCACCAAAACTATTCAGCATCACCCTTGATAACATCATGTGACAATTAGAATGGGAAGGAATGGGAGTGAAGATAGATGGTCAGCAACTACACCACCTCCGCTTTGCTGATGACATCGTTCTAATAAAAGCAATCATTAGCCAAGCAGCACAAATGCTGGCTGACTTCGACATGAATGTTGAAAAATAGGTCTAAAGCTGAATCTCAACAAAACAATGTTCATGAGAAATGAACTAGTTCCAGATGCTTCATCCACTCTCATTGGAACAAACATCTCTGAATGCAGCAGTTATGTGTACCTAGATCGAAAACTCAACATGACGAACGACCTAGCACCTGAGCTGTGCAGGAGCAAGAGAGTGGTATGGAATGCCTCAAGAGTTTGAAGAATTAGCTAAAAGGACAAAGAACCTTTGTCCTTTCTTTGAGTTTGTGATTTATTTTGCCACTCTTTCTCTTAACTGGTGCGTTTAGACCATTGGCATTGATAGATTATTGTCATGGGATTTTGTACCATCTTTCTGTACAAGTTTATTGTGCTTCTGAGTTTTGTCTGGTCTTAGAGTAGATCTTTCATCATTTCTTTTTTTTAAATTTTTTTTTTAAATTAAACATTTTATTATACCACTGTGAGATATACAATTACAATGTTGTTCATGTTTGGAGGTTTCGGTCACATAGTGTTCTAGCACCCGCCCTCCACCAGTGCCCATTTCCCACCACCAATGTCCCCAATTCCCTCCCCCTCCCATAGCCTGCCTAAATGGCAGGTTCTTTATCTCTTTTTTTCTCCCCCTCTCTCCCTTTCTTCTCCTACACATTATGGGTTGCGCTACATACACTTGGAAGCCATAATGTGCATATTTTGGCCTGTATTTAATGCTCACTTCTATGTTGTATCATCCCTTTCGACATTTATTCACATGTGTTCCCTTCTCTGTCTTACCTAAATTCTGACACCCTCACATTTGCGGTAATTTCCACTTTTGGTAAGACTACCTAATATATTTATGTCATGCAAATAAATGCAGGCATTCTATGTCTCTCTCTTTCCTTCTGACTAATTTCACTCCACATGATCCTTTCCATGTCCATCCATTTATAGGCAAATTTTATAACTTCATTTTTCCTAACAGCTGCATAGTATTCCATTGTGTATATGTACCACAGTTTCTTTATTCAGTCATCAGTTCTCGGGCATACTGGTTGTTTCCAGGTTCTGGCTATTGTGAATAGTGCTGCTATGAAAATAAAAGTAGGGATGGTGTTTCCGCTGCATATTTTTTGGCTTCCCAGGGTATATTCTCAGAAGTGGTATGGCTGGGTCAAAAGGGAGCTCAATTTCTAGTCTTTGGAGGAATGTCCATATTGTTTTCCAGAAAGGTTGTACAAGTCGACATTCCTACCAACAATGTATGACAGTCCCCTTTCCCCACATCCATGCCAGCATTTGTTGCTTTTACCCTTTTGAATATGGGACAGTCTCTGTAGTGTGAGGTGATATCTCATTGTTGTTTTGATTTGCATCTCTCTGATGATTAGTGATGAGGAACATTTTTTCATATGCCTTTTGGCCATTCGAATTTATTCCTTGTCAAAGTTTCTGTTAATCTCTTCTCCCCATTTTTTATGGGGTTGGCTGTTTTCTTCTTATATAGCTGTACCAGTGCCTGTTAATATCCTGATAATATCCTGGATATTAACCCCTTATCAGATGGGTATTGGTTAATATTCTTTCCCATTCTGAGGACTGCCTTTGTATCTTAGTCACTGTTTCATTTGAGGCCCAGAAGCTCTTAAGTTTTATGTAGTCCCATATGTTTATATTTTCTTCTAGTTGCTTTGTTAATGGTGTTTCAGCTTTGAAGATGTCTTTAGCTTCAATGTCGTGGAGGGTTTTTCCTATATTTTCTTCAATGTACTTTTATGGATTCAGGTCTGATATTGAGATCTTTAATCCATTTTGATCTGACAATATAGACTTCAGGCTGAAAAAGGTTAAAAAGGGACAATGAAGGCCATTTTTTAATAATTAAGGGGTATGTAAACCAGGAAGAAATCACACTACTAAACATATATGCGCCTAGGGGCCAGCAAAATACTTAAAACGACTATTAACAGACCTCAAAGAAGACATTAACAGTAGCAAAATAAACCAATCCTTGGGAAGAAGAAGATGGGAGGCATCACCTTTCCTAACCTCAAACTGTACTACAAAGCAACAGTAATAAAAACAGCGTGGTACTTGGAATAAAAACAGACCTGTGAATCTATGGAACAGAGTTGATTATCCTGACACCCACCCTCAAAGACATGATCAGTTAATCTTTGATAAAGGTGCAAAGAGTCCAAACTGGAGTAAGGGAAAGCCTCTTCACAAGTAGTGCTGGGAAAACTGGACAGCTACATGTAAAAAAAAAATTTGGACCTGTGTCTAACACCTTGCACAAAAATCAGATCAAAATGGATTAAAGATCTCAATATCAGACCAGGGTTTTCTTCTTGCCATTCTGGAACCCCAATGATGTGTATGTTGTTCCTTTTGGCTTCATCCCGATTTTCTCTGGTAGTCTGTTCATTGATTGTGAGTCTTTTTCTCCATCTTCTGGTGTTGTCTACAGAATATCTGAACCTCGGCCTCGAGATCACTAATTCTTTCTTCAGTAGCTGTTACTCTGCTTTGGAGGCCTTCCCCTGTGTTTTTCAGTTCACTTACTTCATTTTTAATATCTGTCATTTCTTCTTATTCTTTGGTCTGAAATTTACCCAATTCTATTCTCATGTCCTCTTGTATTTTATTGACTTTGTATTCCATTGTTTCTTTGAGTTCCTTGAGAATCTTTAACAGTTACTTCATGAAGTGATGTATCTGTCCTTCCAATATGAATGAGAATCTAGCTGGATAAAGAATTATTGGTGAGGCTTTCTTTCATTAAAATCTTTTTCTATATCCCAGCACTGTCTTAGAGCTTGGAGGGTTTCTTCTGATAGGTCTGCTGTAAATTGAATGGATGATCCTTTTGAAATTTCCTTCTTTTAACTTTCCTCTGCAGAATTGTGTTTCAATATGGCATCCATCATTCTGAAAATTATATGTCTTGGTGTCTTATTGGGGTCTCCTTTTGTTGGTACCCCCTGGGCTTCTTCATCTGGATGCCTGCATCCTTTAACTATGGGAACTTTTCAGTAAGGATCTTTTTAGCTGTACCTATTTCCTTAAGGTTGCCTCCTTGTCCCTCTGGGACTCCAATAATCTTATTTTGTTCCTCTTGAGTTCATCCCAATGTTCTATGTTCCTCTACTGATCCATTTTGTCATTTTTTATCTGTTGTTTTTCCATGAGTGCTTTCTGAAGCTCATCCTTATTCTCATGATCCTGTCTTCAGCTGGTGTCATCCTGCTGTTGAGGGCACTCATTGTGTTTTTCATTTCACCTACAGAGTTTTTTTTTATTAATGATATTTCTGTTCGTAGTGTTCTTATTTTTACTGTCATTTCCTCATGTATTTTATTGGTTGCCTGTTTTACTGTTTATTTTATGTCCTACTGTATTTTATTGGATATCCATTACATTTTTTTAATTTTTGTCCTTGGACTGTCCAGCCACACCCCCAGAGTCAAGTCTGAGGAGAAGGAGTTCTGGGTAGGTCCAATGTGTCCCTTTAGTCCTCCCTGCAGCTCAGAATTCTGGGAGTTGTAATTCCTATTTTTCTCCCTAACATGTTGTAGTAGCTCAGACTTAGGCTGCCCAAATTCCTAGATACAAATAATTAAATGAAATTAAAGGGATATTAAGGAAACAATCCCATTCACAATAGTCAGTGTCACTGTCTTCCCTTTTATCTTCGATTTGCTTGAGTGGGCACCAGTAACATCTCCATATGACCTGTCTCATGCAAGTAGAGCCCAAGGGAACCTGCTTGCTCCAGGAACATAAAGAGCCTCAAACCATTCCATCAGGTCATGGGAATGAGGTCTATAATTGTTACTGGTATTTGGCATATTAAATACGACACGGGTAGCTTGCCAGGCTCTGCCATGTGGGTAGCATGCTCTTGTAGTCATCTCAAAATCCAGCATTTATTGAAGAACTGCCTGGCCGCCATGGCGCTAGCCAGTCTGTGATAGGCTGGTCTGCTGGGTGGAATTCTGACGAGGAGGAAGTCCGGATGTGGAATATGGAGATCCTCATGGAGTGGTGGGTCGCCTGGCTTGTTGTGAGGCTCTGCTGGGGTGGCGGGCCAGGGGCTAGAACCTGCCATCCCTCCCGGGCACCTCATGAATGGCTGGGCACAGTGAGAGTCAGTAGCAGCTCTGCCCCATGTCTATCTCTGGATCAGCATACCTGGGCTGGATTAAAAAAGACTGCAGCAGGGTGGATCTCGATGAGCCAGGCTGTGATAGGCTGGTTGGCTGGGTGGAATTCTGATGAGGAGGAAGTCCGGATGTGGAATATGGAGGTCCTCATGGTAGGTTGTCTGGCTTGTTGTGAGGTTCTGGGCCAGATTAAAAAAAGACTGCAGCAGGGTGGATCTCGAAGAGCCAGGCTGTGATAGGCTGGTCGGCTGGGTGGAATTCTGACGAGGAGGAAGTCCGGATGTGGAATATGGAGGTCCTCATGGAGTGGTGGGTCATCTGGCTTGTTGTGAGACTCTGGAACGGATTAAAAAAGACTGCAGCAAGGTGGATCTCCATGAGCCGGGCTGTGATAGGCTGGTCGGCTGGGTGGAATTCTGACGAGGAGGAAGTCCGGTTGTGGAATATGGAGGTCCTCATGGAGTGGTGGGTCATCTGGCTTGTTGTGAGGCTCTGCTGGGGTGGCAGGCCGGGCTAGAACCTGCCATCCCTCCCGGGAACCTCATGCTGGACACAGTGAGAGCCAGTAGCAGCTCTGTCCCATGTCTGTCAGTCTGCCCACATGTCTGTCTCTATGAAAATGCAGATCACTATAATGACCAAATTTCTCAGTAAAATAAATCAGAATAGAGTTTAACTGCTATGAACATTCTTCATAAATGATTTATTTTATCTTGGACCACAGTCTTCAGGTGGCTGAGAATCAGCAGGAGTGGCCACTGGGCCATTGAGAAGCATCTCACTCCTTCTGGCATGGTCCTGGCATAGCAGCGAATGATGCTCTTAAGAATTCAGGGTGAAGAACACCAGATCTTTCAAACAGTCTTTTCAGGCTCCAACAGAGGTACCAGACCTGAGCCGGATTTAAGAAAGACTGCTGCAGAGTGGAACTCGATGAGCCGAGCGCTGATAGGCTGGTCTGCTGGGTGGACGCCTGAGCCGGATTTAAGAGTACCACAGAAAATAAAATACCTAGGAATCAGCTGAAATAGGAATATAAAGGACTTGTACAAAGAAAAGTAAAATAAATGCTTCAAGAAATAAAAAGTGGACATGAGGAAATGGAAGCACATTCCCTGCTCATGGATTGGGAGAATTAATATTGTCAAAATTGTAATACTCCCTAGAGCTCTATACAGATTCAATATGGTTCCTATAAGGATACCCATGACATTCTTCAAAGAAATTGACCAAACACTCCTGAAATTTTTATGGAATAATAAACCCCAACAATAGCTAAAGCAATCCTTGGGAAAAAGAAGATAGGACTCATCACCTTTCCCAACTTCAAACTGTACTACAAAATGGTAATATATATATAACAGCATGGTCACTTGATCACTTGACATCTCGTTATTCTTCGATTTGCTTGAGCAGGCACCGGTAACATTTTCATTTGACCCTATCAAGTGCCAGTGTAGCCCAATGGCATCTGCTTGCTTCAGGAATATGAAGAACCTCAAACCATTATTTCAGGGTCTTGACAAAGAAGTCTGACCATCTTGTAGGTGGGCAGCCACATGATCTTTTCACATCCTGTGGGATCCAGTCAGTAACGGCTCTAGTCCAGCTACATGTCCAGCCCATCTGATTTTATGCCTTGGCATATGAGACAGCATCCCTGACTCTGGATCATCATCGGAGGTTGGAGCTCCGATTCCTTCTCTCACTTGAGTGAGGCGTGATATTCCAAGCATAGCTCTTTTCGATTCTTCTTTGGGAGACCCAAATAGCGTTTCTCATCCTGCTTTTGTAAGGTCTCAGGTCTCTGAGGCATATGTTAACGCAGGGAGAATGGTGGAGTTGAAGAGGTGTGCCCAGAGCCAGAGGTTCTTTGTCCTTTTAGCTATTTCTTCGATGCTCTTGAAGGCGTACCATGCTGCTCTCTCTTCCTCCTGCGCAGCTCAGGTTTTAGGTCATTCATCATGTTAAGTTTATAAAAACAGCATGGCATTTAAGTAAACCATACCTTTTGACCTATGGAATAGAGTTGAGTATCCTGACACCCATCCTCAAATACATCATCATTTAACCTTTGATAAAGGAACAAAAAAATACAAAATGTGCATGGAAATCCTCTCATCAACAAGTGTGCTCAGAAATCTAGGAATCTTTTTTGATGGTGATGGTGGTTGTGTATAAGAGGAAAATTCAGGAAAACGTTCTGTCTATGGGTGGTGGAGGAATATGCTACAGTGATAAAAGTTAAAATGTGATGAGGCCAGCAGAAAT
>JAJIBD010017202.1:0-11268 GCA_021461705.1 Cryptotis parvus
ACTGAAAGGGAAAACCTCTGAGCACAGAATCAGGAGTAGTCAGAGCACTGTTGGGTGTTGCTGAAAAACAAACACATGTTTTAAATAAATAAAGTACTGGAACTTTTGAATGAATTAGTTCTAAACTCAAATCAACCTATGATAATTTTTTAAGTTAGAAAAATTTCCTCTTAACCCCCTGCACCATAATGACAGCCATTTTCAACGTCCGGACTTGACGGCTTGTCAGAGCCCCACCCAAGAGAGAAGTTGATCTCAAGTCTGGCTGGTCAGAGCCCACCCTAGAGAGAAGTCAATTTCAAGCTCAGGTATGCAGGTTTCGCGGCTAAAGTCACTGGGCTTCTGTGGAGATGGAGCTGGAGCTGGGGTCCCTCTCCCCCAACCTCTGTCCCATCCAGGAGGCCTGGTGGACCTGCCCACAAACTGCTCCCTGGCTGTGGGCATGATCCAGAGACCGAGACATATGGGGCAGAGCTGCTACCGCTCTCCCCATGATGCACAGCTGCAATGTGGCCACATGGTATATCTAACTAGTAGAAACCAATCACGTTCTAGAAATTCAGATGATCAATGCAAGCCGGAGTGATAGCACGGTACGTAGGGCATTTGCCTTGCACACAGCTGATCGGGTTTAATCCCTGGCATCCCATATGGTCCCCGAGCACCGCCAGGAGTAATTCCTGAGTGCAGAGCCAGGAGTAACCCCTGAGCGTCACTGGGTATGACCCAAAAAGCAAAACAAAACAAAACAAAAACAGAAATTGGCGAGATTAGTCCATAACAAAGCAGGAAAAAAAAGTCATGACTATCATTACCATTGCCATATATGGGCTGCAATGGTCAATATAATTGGTGCCAACTGAGGGAGTAGGTGTGGGGATGGGGGACAGATGGGAAATGAGGGCCTTTGGTGGTGGGAACACACTGGTGGTGAGAATGGTGTTGGATGATGAGTCTCTAACTACTGTATTATGAAAAACTTTGTACTTTGAAAATCACGGTTTTATTTATTTATTTTTATTTTTTGAAGTAAATCAGATATTACAGGGATTTTTTAGGAAGGGGAAGGAGGAAAGAGAGAGAGTACACATCTCAAGAGGGGAGATGAAGGCGACACATGTGCTTGACCACATGGCTCAAGTAGCATATGTGCCAATCAGTGTTTTAATACAAAAGTAATTTAAAAAAAGGAAAAAAAAATCCTCTTGACAATTTTATTTTATTTATTTATTTATTTATTTATTTTTTTGCTTTTTGGGTCAACCCCGGTGATACTCAGGGGTTACTCCTGGCTCTGCACTCAGGAATTACTCCTGGCGTTGCTCAGGGGACCATATGGGATGCCAGGGATCGAACCCAGGCTGGCATGGGCCGGCTGCATGCAAGGCAAACGCCCTACCCGCTGGGCTATCGCTCCGGCCCCTCTTGACAATTTTAATTTTGTACATCAATCATGTAGCAACATGACTGAGCAAGTTGAGGTTTATGTCGGCTTGTTAGTCACAAATACTTTTTCTTCAAGGTCACATAAAAGAGCACATAAGAGATCATTTTCAACGCTGGACATAAAGTGTTCTTGGTATACTCATATAAGCGATGAGGGAATGGATGAAAGATACACAGCTAACCAGGACTCTACAGCAACACTGCCCTGACCAAAAGACTTTGCAACTAAGAAACATCATACAGCTTCATTTTATCTTCACAGTAAACCTTTCTCCCAGTGCTTGGAGTTAAAAATACTGTAAGATAGATAGATTAGATAGATAGACAGACAGACAGACAGACAGACAGACAGACAGGCAGACAGACAGACAGACAGATAGATGTGCTTTTAAGCCATGTAGGTCTGAGCTTTTTATCATCATCATCATCATCATCATCATCATCATCATCATCATCATCATCATCATTGCTTTTTGGGTCACACCCGGCAACACTCAGGGGTTACTCCTGGCTCTGCACTCAGGAATTACTCTTAGCAGTGCTCAGGGTACCATATGGGATGCTGGGAATCGAACCCAGGTTGGCTGCATGCAAGGCAAACACTCTACCTGCTGTACTAATCGCTCCAGTCCAGCCTGAGCTTTTTTAATCTGGAAAATAGGAACTAGAAACAGCATACTAATCACAGACAAAAAGACTTAAGTGGTGTTCAGGGCTTACTCAGGTTTTGCACTCAGAATCACTCCTGGTGATGTTAGGGGACCATAAGGGTGCCAAAGATCAAACCTGAACTGGCTGTGTCCAAGGTAAAGTGCCCCACTCACTTTTCTATTTCTCTAGCCCTGGTGTGGTAGTATTAACTCCGATTACACGGAAAGACAGGGTCTTTCACCTAGTGACTCACAATTAGTAGAAGAAACTCACCCTTGTGGAAAAGGTTCTGTCAGTGATAAGAAGTGCTACAGCAACAGACAAAACAGTTATAACTTTGTTTAAAAGTGAGGCAGGAAGTGAGTTAAGAGAACCTTTCTGCCTCCTTTCCACAGAAAAGAAAAGTCGAGTTCTGAGTGCACGATGAGGGACGAGCGAGCTAGTTCAACAAGTTAAGCATAGGTTTCGCATACAAAAAGAAGCCTGGGTTTGATCCCCAGCACTTCATGAAACTGAGAGCATCACTGTGGTGGGATCCAAGCACAGCTGGGAGGAGGCCTGAAGCACTGCTGGGCGTGGTCCGAAAAGAAAATGAAAAGAAAGGAAAGTGCATGATGAGATATTAAAGTTAAACAACAACGAACCAGCCATAGCATGCGGGCCTCGGACGCGCCTGGGGAAGCTGGAACTCCGCTCCCCGGCTAAGCTGACCATGGGGCTCTCGGGAGGGCAGATGGGTTTTGGGAGTGGACCCATCGCCCCCGGGGGTCCCGGAAGCAGCCGGAAGAGACTTGCCCACACTAGCCACCACCTATGCTGTCCGGATGCTGGAACACTGCCTCACGACCAGATTGGCAGAGCAAAACCAGTTCGAGCCCAGTTCATCAAAATAGTGGAATCAGGGATGTCCTTTAATCCACTGCATTCCACGATGTGCAGGAAATTTTGGCGGGAGGGAGAGATAGAGAGGAGAGAAAAGACATGCAGAACCCGCCAAGTAGATGAGGTGAGGGAGGGGGAGGGAGGTGGGGACATTGGTGATGGGAGATGGGTTTGGGTGGAAGGTTGGGTTTTGGAACGCTGTGGAACCAGAACTCTGCATGAGCATCTTGCAATTGTATGTCTAAAATGGAGTAATAAAATTTGGGGGAAAAAAAATAAAAGTTAAACAACAACAACAACAATAACAACAAATTCAACTCCTCCCCAAAACTGCTGGAGCCAATTGGGGTTGACTCAGGGTTTACTACTGGCTCTATTCTGTGTTCAGGGATCAATCCAGGCGGAGTTCGAGGGACCATACGGGGGTTGGGGGTTGAAACCAGGTCAGCTTCATGCAAGTAAGTGTCTTACACGCTGTACTATCTCTCTGACCCCTATACCCAGATTCCTGATCCATACAAAACGATATCTGGGCACTATTTTAGGCCGCATTTTTTTTTTGGGGGTGTATACCCAGATGTGTGCAGGGGTTATTCCTGGCTCTGCACTCAGGAACTACTCCTCATGTGTTCAGGCCTTAAGTCTCGAGGCAATTTGTTATAGAGCAATAAACAACAAAAGCTAAGAAGAAATGTAAAATCATAGATGTTTCAAATCCCCTATATGTGTCTTCTGATAGAGATAAGCAGGAAAGCTAAGAACCAAGATTAGGGAAACCTGTTAGAAATTCAGAAAAAGGGGGCCGGAGAGATAGTCTAGTGGGTAGAGCGTTTGCCTTGCACGCAGCGGACCCAGATTCCATCCCCGACATCCCATATGGTCCCCTGAGCACCGCCAGAAGTAATTGCTGAGTGCAATCAGGAGTAACACCTGAGCAATGCCAGGTGACCCAAAAAAGGGAAAAAAAAAAAAAAGAAATTCAGAAAAAGAGGAGAAATAAAAAAACATAATGAGGAGGGGCCGGAGCAATAGTCCAGCGGGAGGGTGTTCGCTTTGAACATGGCTGACCCGGGTTCGGTCCGCAGCATCCCATATGCCCCCCCACATTGCCAGGAGTAATTCCCGAGTGCAGAGCCAGGAGCATCGCCAGGTGTGGCCCAAAAAAGGCAAATAATAATAATAATAATAATAATAATAAAACACCATAATGAGGAAAAGTTATTGAAAGTTCAGGCTAACCTAGTAAACTAATGAAGATTGTAGCAGGAAGCTGGGGAGGCGAGATAGTTCAAAAGATTGTTGTGTGCACTTTATACGCATGATCCCAGGCCAATCCCTGATAAACTACGGTCCTCTGAGCACAGCCAGGAGTGACCGAGTAGCCTAGAAGGGTGATTAATAGTGCTAGTGAAGCCCCATAACCTGTTTTCAAATTAAACTCTCTAATTAGAAAGCAATTTTTGAGACTCTGATAAGTAATTTCAGAGGCGCATGGTTAATGAATGCCAGTAAAGGAAGAATAGAAGACCAAAAAAAAAAAAAAAAAAAAAACCTAGAGGTAAGTATAACCTATGTCCAAACCATAGATCCAACACGTATATGCAAGGTCAGTCTTTTCTTTTATTTTATTATTTATTTATTTATTTATTTTTGCTTTTTTTTTGGGTCACGCCCAGCAATGCTCAGGGGTTTCTCCTGGCTCTGCACTCAGGAATTACTCCTGGCGGTACTCGGGGGACCATATGGGATGCCGGGGATCGAACCCGGGGCCGGCCCAGGTCGGCCACGTGCAAAGCAACGCCCTACCAGCTGGGCTATCGCTCCAGCACGGTCAGTCTTTTAAATCCAAACTCTTACTTAGACCTATTGAATTATATGGCTAACTTTGACGTTTAATTAGTTTACATATATATTATATAAAATATACACATCGGGGCGGAGTGATAGTCCAGCCAGTAGGGCGTTTGCCTTGCACGCAGCCGGCCCATGCCGCCCTGGTTCGATCTCTGGCATCCCATATGGTTCCCCAAGCACGGCCAGGAGTAATTCCTGAGTGCAGAACCAGGAGAAACCCCTGAGCATTGCCGGGTATGACCCAAAAAAAAAACAAAACAAAAAATAAAATAAAATAAATATACACATTATATAGAGAGATTTATATATTATATATATAATATAATATATAAATAAATACCTATATATAATATATTTATATATAGGTATTTATATATATAAATATATATATTATATATATATATATATATATATATATATATATATATATATATATATAAAAATACCTAAATAAGAGAGATATTTTGGAAGCCAGCAGTCAGTATCTTGGGTTGAGATGTGGGCAAAGTTTCATGATCGATAACGTGCCCTGGCTACTATACTCTAATTCTAATATTATCAGTTTCCATTTGATGGCTATTTTTATGTTTAATTTCAGAGCCAGTTTCATATCAAGGGACTTAGTTTCCTATTTCTCTGATACCTTCTCAGTTCACAAATGTGGTCCCTAAATGAACACTATCTTACTCCCTTATTTACTACTTTATAAAGATGTCAGTTATCTGTATCTATGTGTCAATACAACTATTTTTCACATTTTATAGCCATGTTGTCTTGTAGTTTTATCTTCACAAAAGCATATTTAAGCAAGAAAAAGTATCATTTAAAAAGTATCATTTAAAAAGTATCATTTCAGGGCCGGAGTGATAGCCCAGCGGTTAGGGCATTTGCCTTGCATGCGGCTGGCCCATGCTGGCCTGGGTTCAATCCCGGCATCCCATATGGTTCCCGAGCACCGCCGGAGTGATTCCTGAGTGCAGAGCCAGGAGAAACCCCTGAGCATTGCCGGGTGTGACCCAAAAAAAAGAAAAAAAAAAGTATCATTTCAGACTGACATTTAACCTTAATTTATGTTTGCTTCTCAGGTTGAACCATCTGATTTTCTAACATTCCCTACACTTCAGGACCTGTGTGTTTCTTTTTATTTAGATTTGTATCTACAAAGCATCTTAAGTTCCCGCCAGAAAGCAGAGGCACTGTTGACAGCAGCAGGCCATAAAGCTCCTGTTGGTAGGCCTGGCAGCAGAGCTGATGGAAGCACACTACAGAGAAACCACGGAGACCATGGAGAATAACGGCCTGGTGTAAGAAGTAACAGTAGACGAAATCACCGGCTAGTGGAGAGGTGGAACTGATCTCTGTGTGTGCAGTGCACGCCCTAGTCCAGTAGTGGTTATTTTATCCTGCCCTTCTTACCTCTTTTCTTTTCTATGCTATACTTTTTCAGTTCTTATTTGTAGCAGCTTCCCCACAGTTACTCTGCATAAAGTACCACAGGAAAAAAAAAAGTTCTCTGCTCCGCCTTTCCATATTTGTTCCAAAAAATGGAACTGAAGAACACACAGGGACCAGTTTCATCTCCGACACCGCATGCCCCTTGCCCGGGCACTGACACCTGTAGCTGGAGGCCCTTGGGAATCTCTGAATCTAGCCCTGGTGCCCCTCTCCCATGCACATCCCTGTCCCACCGGGCCCAAACACGAAATCCTCTGGTCCAGCTGGTCAGATATCCCACGAATATCCCCAGGGGCCTCCTGAGCACAGCTTGGGAGGTCTTCCTGCCCCCACAAAAAAAAAAGGAAAAGAAAAAAATATATCCTTCTAGTGGCTCATGCCAAAACTCTGTAATCATATCTAGTCACTAGCAGACTCTACTTTTTTTTTTTTTTTTTTTTGCTTTTGGGTCACACCCAGCGATGCTCAGGGGTTACTCCTGGCTCTGCACTCAGGAATCACTCCTGGCAGTGCTTGGGGGACCATATGGGATGCCGGGATCGAACCCGGGCCAGCACAGGCCGGCCGCGTGCAAGGCAAACGCCTTACCGCTGGGCTATCGCTCTGGCCCTAAATGACTCTACTTTTAAACTCAGTTCTCCTGCAGAGAATTTAAACCACTATTGTTAAGAACAGAGCTTCTTAAACTTTCCCCATTCATATCTTTTTTGCCCAAATAAATTTTTATGGAATCCCAGATATACAGGTCTACCAAACAGGTATACAAATCAAACATTTACTGGGGCTGGAGCATGGAACAGCCGGGAGGGCATTTGCCTTGCACCTGGGCAACTTGGGTGTGATCCCCAGCGTCCCATATGGTCCCCAAGCACTGCAGGAGTAATTCTTGAGCACAGAGGCACGCATTACCCCGAGGCATTGCTGGGTGTGACCCAAAAAACGCAAACAGAAACAAAAACAGAAACGAACAACGACGAAAATAATCAATAATTTACTGATAATAAACCCATACAGAAACTTATTTCAGGAGCTGAGCGATATGGGTGTTTGCCTTTCACACGGCTGACCCGGGTTCAATCCCTAGCATCCCATATGGTTCCCTGAGCACTGCCAGGAGTAATTCCTGAGTGCAGAGCCAGGAGTAACTCCTGAGCATTGCCGGGTATAACCCAAAAAGGCAAAACAAAACAAAACAAAAAAGAAATTTATTTCAAAATAATTTCTATAGTTTTTTTTTTTTGTCTTTTTTGGGTCAAGCATTGGCTGCTGTATTTTTCTAATTTAGTACTTTCACTGTCAATCTCTTCTACCACATATCCACATAATTCAGTCCCTTATCATTCAAGTTTCAACTTTAAAACCACATAAGGAGTCGGACGATAGCACAGCGGGTAAGGTGTTTGCCTTGCAAGTGGCCAACCTGGATTCGATTCCCGGCACCCCATATGGTCCCCCAAGCGCCACCGGGAGTAAATCCTGAGTGTAGAGCCAGGAGTAACCCCCTGGGCATTGCCGGATGTGACCCAAAAAAGCAAAATAATAATAATAATAATAATAATAATAATAATAATAATAATAAAAACCACGTAATTTGGGGCCAGACAGTAGAGAGCTGGTCCAAAACTCTTGTACTCATATCTAGTTCACTAACAGGTCTAAATTACTCTACTTTGGGGCCGGAGCGATAGCCCAGTGGGTAGGGCGTTTGCCTTGCACGCGCCAGCCCATGCCGGCTCGGGTTTGATCCCGGCATCCCATATGGTCCCCCGAGCACCGCCAGGAGTGATTCCTGAGTGCAGAGTCAGGAGAAACCCCTGAGCATTGCCGGGTGTGACCCAAAAAGCAAAAAGTAAACAAACAAATAAATAAATAAATGACTCTACCTTTAGACTCAGTCTAAAAGCACATACACTTGCCTTGTATGTGGCTGTGACAATGGTTTGCACCCTCACTCACACGTGGTCCCCCAGCTGCATCAGGTGGAGCCCCTGAACACATAACCAGGAGTGGCCCTGAGCACCGTGGGATGCAACCAAAGACCAGACCAAACCATCTAATCGACCCTGCAGAAAAGAATACCCTTGGCACTGTCATTTTTTGTCCTACTATTTCCCACATAATATAACACGAATTACATTTGTCTTCCTAGACCTCAACTACCTCTAGCTTCAACTTCATATGAATAAGAGCTTTCTATTAGCATTCATGTATTTCTAGCTTCCAGCATCTATACTTGTAGCTGACCACTACCTATCTGCTGGATGGATGGGTCATCCAAACAAGCATCAAAGAAGATAATGAGAAAAAGAAAGTGTGCATGCATTTTACCCTGGTAAAAAAAAAAAAAAAAAGAATGGGATTCGGGAGTAAAACAGGAGGCAGGGAGACAGGAGTGTCCTTGCTCCTTCCTCTTTCTTCCTTTTTTGGAAGGGGGCAGGAGGGGAGATTTGAGCGACACCAAGCAATGCACAGGCAATGCTTTGCGGATCAAACCCTGGTGTCCCACGTGCGAAGAATGCACTCAGCCCTTCGAAGCTGTCCTCCCAGCCCCCTCTCTCTCTTGAATCCATTTGTACAGAAACAGTCAAGGTTCAGGCACAGACTTAGAGCTATTGCTCCTCACTCACCAGCTCAAATGACCAGCTAGAAGATGATGGCCACCCGGATGCTGGAGGGCATCGCCTCAGAAGATCAAGTGCCGCTCCTGGCAGGCTACCTGTGGAGACTGAGGCCTATGTGAGGTGGAGGCTCTGGCTAGACTGGAAGTAATTAGCTGCACACTTGAAGCTAAAGTTCATGGTTTTCTGGCTTATACAAGGAAACTGAGCCTTGCAAGGGAGAAGGCAGGGAGGAGGTGACAGCGATGAAGAAGGCCTCACCACCATGTCCAATCATAAGCAACACATCCAATACAATCAGCACCCTGTCAAGGCTGTGCCCGGCCTTAGTAGAAAAGAAGTCTCAATGCCAACACTTAAATTCTTTGTAATCCAGGAGCCGGAGCAATAGCCCAGCGGGTAGGGCATTTGCCTTGCACGCGGCCTGCTGCCGACCCGGTTCAATCCCCCGGCATCCCATATGGTCCCCTGAGCACCGCCAGGAGTAAATCCTGAGTGCAGAGCCAGGAGTAACCCCTGAGCATTGCCGGGTGTGACCCAAAAAAGCAAAAAAAAAAAAAAAAAAAAAATTCTTTGTAATCCTAGCTTTCTCTAATAAAGTCACACAGTCCACACAGTCCAGGCTATGAAAAAGGAGAATAAGAATTCTCAAACCTGGGCCGGAGCAATAGCCCAGCGGGTAGGGCATTTGCCTTGCACACGGCCGGCCCTTGCCGCCCGGGTTCGATCCCTGGCATCCCATATGGTCCCCCGAGCACCGCCAGGAGTAATTCCTGAGTGCAGAGCCAGGAGAAACCCCTGAGCATTGCTGGGTGTGACAAAAAAAAAAAAAAAGAATTCCAAACCTCTAACATTTTACAGTGATTTAAGTGAGAGATAATACATACTCAG
This sequence comes from Cryptotis parvus, assembly GCA_021461705.1. Lineage (NCBI taxonomy): Eukaryota > Metazoa > Chordata > Mammalia > Eulipotyphla > Soricidae > Cryptotis > Cryptotis parvus. Next base: position 9,798 of record JAJIBD010017202.1, read on the forward strand.
AAATAAAAAATAATAAGCACCCAGAAATAAAAGTCTGACTTGGTTCTAAAACAATTTGATAATCAAGGGGCTGGAATGATAGTACAGCAGGTAGGACACTTGCCTTGCATGAGGCTGACCCAAGTTCAATCCTCAGTACCCTATATGGTAGCCTAAGCACTGCCAGAAAACAAACAAAAAGGGATAATCAAAAGTAAAGCATTCCAATACAGTGACAGAATACTTCAGGGTTTCAAGATAAGAACCAGCAAATAGAAAATACATATTGCAAGAAAGACTTTGATTAACCATCTACCAGTTTTTTGGGGAGATGGGCCAAATTCAGTAGAGTTCAGGGGGTTGTCCCTGGCTGTGCTTAGGAGGAACACGTGGTGGCTGGTAGGGTGGGGGTGCGACAGGGTACAGCACGCATGTATCAAACTGGGGTTGTCTGCATACAAGGCAGACAGATAGTACCTCACTCTGGCACCATCTCTCCTGTGCCCCTCCTTTGTTGCAGGACTCCTCTAAGAGCCTCTGCATCTGCTCTGAATTGCTGCCTGTAAATCACTTCGTAGATAAGGGGGTAGTCTAAAAGTGGCAGTTTATCTGACCATGTATTCTGTACTAGCTGGTATAAATATTCTCTCATGCTACCACAATCATCGTGGGACTAGCTAGATCTTACCAGCATATTTGCCTGGCCACGTTGGATCTCTAAGTAATTAGACCAGAGAGAAATGCTGTTTGCCTCCAAGCAAGCAAGCATGGCTCCCTGATAACTCAAAGGCAACTAAAATACAAAACTACCGTGTAGATGAGACTTGTGAAGGCTTGGAGAAACATTTAGGCAGATCTTGGCTCAAGATATTAGCATATATAAAAAGGCCCAGGTGAGGGTACTGAGAGAAATTACCTGAGGGCATTTGACCTTCCATGCTTTCCATAATAGTGGGAGGAAGGTCTGAGTTGCAGGGGGTATAAAACTACCCTGCTTCCTCTCTCGCACTCTCTTTTTGGGCTCTCTCTTTTGTGAGCTCGCACCCTTCTTGGGAGTCTTGTCTTTGTCTCCTCTTTACAGGGCCTTTACACGTGGTGGCCGCCATTTTGGCCTACATGTGGCTGGGGTTCTAGCCAGGAATCCTAAGCACAGGATTTTTCCTATTGTGGATTTGTATGCCTGAACCTGTGATAAGTAAAGCCTTTTAAAACTGTATCAGATTCCTGAGTCTTCATCCATTCCCCACCGGCTTTGGAGGTAGAAGGGAACTCGCCTCCCGGCACTGTTGGGGGACCTTGGCAGCGTCCCTGACACTCCTTTATTACTTTTAACAAAGGTTTCAGAAGAAGAGTCAATGACAAGCTATAAGAATGGTTCAATAATAATCTTAAGGTCAAACTGTAGTTACAATGTTTCAAGTGCAGAAGCCAGGGAGTGCATAGTGGAAAAACAAGAAAACTGCCAGCACAATGACAAACTGCATCTACAGAA
>JAJIBD010017204.1:0-11468 GCA_021461705.1 Cryptotis parvus
GAGTAATTCCTGAGTAAAGAGCCAGGAGTAACCCCTGAGCATTGCTGGGTGTGACCCAAAAAAAAGCAAGAAAAAAAGAGAGAGATGTGGAGAGGAGAGAAAGGGGACTATGTAGAAGAGAGAACACAGGCTTCTCTGGAGTGGAAATCAAATAAGCAAAGAAACGTAGAGAAAGAGAGCAACATTTGTATGCTCAAGGGAAAAAACTTGGGTGTTAAGAGCAACGACAAAGATTTCATTCTTAAGTTACATGGTTCAGGGGCTGGAGCAATAATCCAAAGGGTAGGGCATTTGCCTTGCACGCAGCCGATCCAGGTTTGATCCCCGGCATCCCATATGGTCCCCCGAGCACTGCCAGGAGTAATTCCTGAGTGAAGAGCCAGGAGTAACCTCTGAGCATTGCCGGGTGTGACCCCCCAAAAAAAATAGTTACATGGGTCAGTGACAGCTCAATGAGAAAGTTATTTACTCACCAAATAGACATTGTTTGCTGACTGCAGGGAATAGTACAAATGGACGATGAAAGGGCTTTTGCTCAGCGCCAGTGCATCTCTCTCAGCTTGTACCTGATGAGTCATATTTTTTGTTGATCATGTCAGCTTTTTTGACAACCTAGATCGCAACAGGTAAGAAGAGCATGGAAATTCACTTTATTATTAATTACAGTGTTCCCAGGCTTCAAAGCTGCCATCGTGAAAACAACCAAGTGAGATAAAACATGGATGTCATTTTCCTCCAAAAAACTGCCAGAAAAATAGCTAATATAACAAAATAAAAACAAGACTTTGAATACAGAACTATTTACCTTGTGTAATATTTACTTTATTAAAGAGTACAGTATGTCAGGTGCTTGTCTTGCATGTGGTCAACCTGGTTTGAATTCCTGGCACTGCATACAGCCTTTTGAGCACGTTGCCAGGCAGGAGTAAGCCCTGAGCATCGCCCCAAAACCCAAAAATAAAGAACTACTTACCTTGATGTCAAGGGTATTATACTGTTTTTTTTTTTTTTATTTTTGGGTCACACCCGGCAATGCTCAGGGGTCACTCCTGGCTCTATGCTCAAGAATTACTCCTGGTGGTGCTCGGGGAACCATATGGGATGCCAGGGATCAAACCCAGGTTGGCCACATGCAAGGCCAATGCCCTATCCACTGTGCTATTGCTCTGGCCCCTATACTTCTTGATACCCTTGATATCCCCTGCTTTTTGAGGTATTGCAGTTGTGACTGCGGTATCCAGCTGCACTGGCAGGTGGCAGACAAGAGACAGGCTTGTGTACACCCAGGGCTCTGCCACATGGGCCCTGGATGGTTGATGGTCTGACACAGAAAAGACTTGGTCCCTTAGGATGAACCCAGAGCCATGGCAGAATACTACCTGTGGAGTATTCGATATGCCAAAAAAAGTAACAATAATGGACCTCACTGTATCACTGTCTTCCAGTTCATCATCGATTTACTCAAGCGGGCCCAGTAACATCTCCATATGTCCTGTCTCATGCTAATAGAGCCCAAGGGATATCTGATTGCTCCAGGAACATAAAGAGCCTCAATCCATTCCGGAATGAGGTCTATAATTGTTACTGGTATTTGGCATATCAAATACAACACGGGTAGCTTGCCAGGCTCTGCCGTGCAGGGAGCATACTCTTGTAGGCATCTCTAAGTCCAGCATTTATTGATGAACCACGCTCGAGCCAGGCTGTGATAGGCTGGACCTGGGAATAGACCTCATTCCCAATAAATGGAGACGTTACTGGTGCCCACTCGAGCAAATTGATGAACAATGGGAAGAAAAGTGACCCTTGATATCATGTTTTCAGAGTATCATCTCTCTTTTTTTTCCTTTTTGCGTCACACCCGGCTACACTCGGGTTACTCCTGGGCCTCGCCCAGGAATTACTTCCAGCGGTGCCTGGTGGACCATATGGGATGCCGGGGATGGAACCCAGGTCAGCTGCGCAAGGCAAATGCCCTACCCGCTATGCTATCGCTCTGGCCCCTCACTCTCTTTTTTGTAAATAAAAAGGTAAAGAAATACTCCCTGAATGTCTCAGAAAATAGAAAAACTGTTCTCCTGATGTTTTAACAAAATCAAAATATTAATAGCAAGAGTAGTCCCCAGATAATCAGCCACAGAAAAATAATAGCTAATAATTTTTGAAACTTCTGATTCCTTTATAATGCAAACAGATTAAATAAGTATAATGAAGAAAGTTCATTTGCTTAGGGAAAAAAAAGTCTAAAAAATAACGAGAAAGCACCTGGGATAAGGCACTTGCTTTCCATGTGGCCAAGATCTAGGCACTGAATATGGTTCTCTGATTACGAAGGGGTGCAGTCCCAAACCCCACAGTCCCCAAGTAAAAACTTTAAAAAGCAGACAAGTGAAAAAAAAAAAGTGAGATGCAGAAGATCAACTAGTGCATGATTACACTTACATGAAACGTTTAGAATAGGTAAACTATGGAGATGCAAAGCGGGGCGCTCAGCAGATGGATAGGAAAGGCCTGGGGTAGCTGAGGGGAATACATTCAAGTCGGATCGTGGTGATTATGGTAACCCAAATAGTTATTTTATTTCTTTATTTATTTTAGCTTTTTGAGTCACACCCAGTGATGCTCAGGGATTACTCCTGGCTCTGCACGTAGGAAGTACTCCTGGCAGTGCTTGGGTGACCATATGGGATGACAGGGTCAAACCCAAGTTGGTGGCATGCAAGGCAAATGCCATACCTGCTGTGCTATTGCTCCGGCCCAATTTTTAATTTAGCAAAAACCAAATTGCACTTTTTAAAAAGAAATCCAGTGAGAGACAGAAGTGACGGCCTGTACTTCGAGACTAGGAAATGGAACATACGGGAAGAAAGAATGAACACAGTGGTCAGATAGTACAGCAAGTGCGGCACTTGCAGGCAGCTGGCCTGGGTTTGATCCCTGGCATGCCATTCCGTTTCCTGACCCCCTGCGGGTAGTGGTCCCAGAGTGCAGTGCCAGGAGTAGGCCCTCAGCACTGTAAGGTTCGGCCACAAAACAAGAACAAAGCAAAACAAAACAAAGAGTGAAAGCTATAGGACTGACAGCACTACTGAGAGCTAGGCTACTTAGACTGAGTGCAGTTTAAAGAACTCAGAAGTCTAGAGTGAATTACAGAGATGATGGAGCCAGTACATATAGGGAGCTTGAGAGCTTAGGTTATTTTAGGTGGGGAGAATTGTTGATGGTGGGTGAATGGAGGCTTGGAAATGTCTGCCATACACACGGCAATGCCAAAGAGGAAGCTGAAACCACTTTCTGGCCCTCGGATTGCCAACTTCTTCCCTTTGTCAGGTTCACCCAGTGCTGAAGTGTGAATGATCTGAAATTGTGGCAGTGAAAGAGAACCAAGAGTGGCCAGCTCAGCTTCAAGCATGCTGAAAAACTCTTGGGTGCTTTTTTTTTTTTTTTTCTATTTTGGGTCACACCCAGCAATGCTCTCCCCTGAGCTGCTACTGGCTCTCCCTGTGCTCAGCCGCTCATGAGGCGCCCCGGGAGGGATGGCAGGTTTTAGCCCTGGCCTGCCATCCTAGCAGAGCCCTCACAACAAGCCAGACGACCCTCCCCCCACTCCATGAGGGGCCTCCATTTTCCACATCTAAACTTCCCCCTTGTCAGAACTCCGCCCAGCAGACCAGCCTATCACAGCCCGGCTCATCGAGATCCACCCTGGAGCAGTCTTTTTTAAATCTGGTTCATCAATAAATGCTGGATTTTTAGATGACTACAAGAGTAGGCTACCTGCACGGCAGAGCCTGGCAAGCTACCCATGTTGTATTTGATATGCCAAATACTAGTAACAATTATAGACCTCATTCCCATGACCTGATGGAATGGTTTGAGGCTCTTTATGTTCCTGGAGCAAGCAGGTACCCTTGAGCTCTACTTGCATGGAGATGTTACTGGTGCCCGCTCGAGCAAATCGATGATGAACGGGAAGACAGTGATACAGTGATACTCCTGGCTCTGCGCTCAGGTATTACTCCTGGCGGTGCTCGAGGGACCATATGGGATGCCGGAGATCGAACCTGGGTCAGTCGTGTGCAAGGCAAATGCCCTACCCACTGGACTATCCATAGCTCTGGTCCCTCTTGGGTGCTTTTGGAACATCTGCTGCTGAAAGGATAAAAGACTGGCTTGGCTGATATTTCAGTTTGGTCTTTAGAGTACATTCCAATGCATAAAGAGCTGGAGAGAAGAAATGAGGGTTGTTCAATGACATCCTTCCGTTATACAGTTCAGAAATCAGCCTATACCACCTGGAAGAACTAAAATAAACTCTGGCAATAACTTTTTGCAACTGTAACGTTTCAAATATAATCAGGTAAAGGGAAAAAATTTGCAAAAGCTCTGATGTCTTCTAAGCATTGGGAAGAGGGGAAAGGGAGGGACAGGGCAAGTTGGTACTTGCCTCTGTCATCCATGAGAGACATCAGCTAGACAGGGTTGGGAGACTGCAGCAAGCCGGGGGACTAGCGGCCTCTGGGGCCAGCCCAATTCAGGGGGCAGGGAGGGAGAGGGCAAGGGCCGGGCCTCTGCCGTCCCCCACACTTGCCTTCTTACCTTCACCGCATACAGCTTGTCTCCTTTCTGCCCCAGATACACCTTCCCGAAGGCGCCACGGCTAATGGGCTTCACTATACTGAATTCCTCAATGGAAGGAGGTCGAGGCACCAGAACCCGATTCACGCACTCTCCTGTCGCCGGACCTCCGGAGCTGTTTTCCTCACCCCCATGGCGGGTTCCATTCCCGGAGGACCGAGACTGGGAACCCACAGAAGACGCCAAGATCCTTCCCCCGCCAACTCGGTTCAAAGTGAGACTCCGCCCCCGCCGCGCGCGCCCGCCATGACGTCACCACGCCGCCGCCTAGCCGCGCCCAGTCGAGCCCCCGCCCCTCGCTGGTCACGCCCCTTCGTATACGCCTGTAGGCGTGTGGGCTGGGACGGTCTTGAGCCAATCAAATTCCTCGAAGGCCGGGACGGGGCCCTCCCTCATCTTATTTGTGATTGCAAACAAATCCTGGCCAACTGGAAACAGGGCAACTGTGTCCTGCATCTGAAACTTGAAGATTCCACTCACTCCTAAGGAGTAGAATGCCTTTATCCCACTGTTATTATTTCAGCTCCTTGCGGATCTCTCCCGCTGCCCCAAAGAAATGTCAACCAGTTGGATCTGTTTAGTAGCGATGACTAGTAAAAACAATGCGAACAAACTGGAAGAGCAGGAAATGGGGTCTGCCCCTGAAATCTGACATTTCCACCGCATGTAACTTTCATATCTGAAACAGATCAGTGCCCGCAGGAAGAATTTTAGATTTATTCGAGGAAAGTTAGTTGTAGCGCAAGCGTTCAAGGCTCGGGGAAAAGTTGGGACCTGAAGAAAGGCAAGTTTAATAACAGGTCGATGCCTTTTCCCCTTTAGGAAAGAACCTACGGCTAGAGAGCTGGGCCCAGCGGTACCCCGAGCGTCTGCTATCGGCCAGAACTAGCGAGCACTTCGCGGACCGCAGCGATACGGGCACCGGCGCCCCGCCGGAAGAGAGCGCTGACGCACGGCCGAGGGGTCGCGCTCTGCCCCGGAAGTACTCAGGTCGGCTGCGCCTCGCCTTCCGGGCCAGGCGTCTGTCGTTGCGGCAGCTGTAGGAAGCGGAGGCCATTTTCCGTTTCTAGGCCGAGTGAGGGGGCAGGGAAGGGGAAGAAGCAGGGGTGAAGAAGGGCTCGGCGCCTCCCCGCCGGGCCGTCCTCGGAAAGGCATTTTCGGCAGGCGGGTGAGGTCGCTGAGGGCCCGAAGGAGATGTTTTCCCCTGTCAAGCACGGTGCAGCCCCAGGTGAGCCCGGCGTCCGAGCCTGCCCATTTTCCTCCCGCCCTGCTTGCGGTTGTTGGCTCACGTGTGGGTGGGAAAGCTTTCTCCTAGGCGATCTTAGGCTGGAAGGAATTATTCCTGGAAGGGGAGGTCTGAGACTTAACAAAGGAAACGACAACAACAGAAGCCCCAAAGTGGACGGACAGTGCTGAAAATCGGGCCTGGGATCTCATCAGGGGCTGGCGAGGACGCGAGGCGTGATTAGAAGCGTGCTGCAGACCTAGCGTGGGATTTCTGCTGGAGAATCCGGCGGGCATTGTTCGGTGGGGGTGGGGGGGGAGCGCCGCCGCCGCAGCCGGCAGGGAGCAAGGAATGTCCTTTTCCAGCCTTTCTCCAAACCCAGACTTGAGGTTTTTATCACCCGTCCCCTGTAGTTTTCAAAGAACGTTTTGCTTCCTGACGAAAACCCTCTGTCTTTCTGGTCCTATCCTTCCCTATTTGTATGATGAAACCGGCAAACCCTTATGTTAGCGTGTTCTGGATCACAACGATCAGGTAGAGAAGCAAGGATTCTAACCCAGATAATCCGGCCCCAGACTCTGGTTAAATACCAGTTTCCAGTTATTAATGTAGACATAAATTCATGGCTGTTGTTAAGTGAAAACTAACTAATTCTGGAGATTTCTGTGGGTAGGTAAAGCTTATGGTCTAAAATCAGGCTTCTGCCAGTCGTTGTCATTTGTTTGTTTACTCAACAGATATTTAGCATCTTCTGTGTGTTTTTTTTCTGCCTTGGGATATAGAATTGAGTGAATTAGAGAAAAGCAGGTTTTGAATTAGTAAAAACTTTATATTAGGTAAATAGTTACATAATATATAAGGTGCGTTACAGCATTGATACAGAATTGAACAAAATAGGAAAAATAAGTTTTTGTAACTTATTACTTATAAGTAAGTTACTTTTGTAACTTATTTTATTTTTCATTTATTATCTATCTGTCTGTCTGTCTATCTATATTTATTTATTGCTTTTTGGGTCACACCCGGCAATGCTCAGGGGTTACTTCCGGCTCTTTGCTCAGGAATTACTCCTGGCGGTGCTCAGGGGACCATATGGGATGCCGGTCCGCCGCGTGCAAGGCAAATGCCCTACCTGCTGTGCTATCGCTTCGACCCTGTAACTTATTACATGAAATGATTGAAGGCATTTTATGTCAGTGAAGTGTTTAAACATAAAGCCTGAATAAAATAAATGGGAAAATCCTTGCTCACATTTTAGCGAGAGACTGATGAAAACAGACTTCTGTGTTGAAATCTGTCCACTTCTTGCACAGCATCTAAAAACCCTTGGAATTATTCTTTCCTTGTTTATCAGTTTTTGGGTCACAGCCAGCGGTGATCAGAACATACTCCTGGCTTTGCACTCAGCAATTCCTCCTGCTGGTACATGGGACCATACAAATGGGATGCTAGGGATTGAACTAGGTTGGGATTATGCAAGGCAAGCGCCCTACAGCTGTACTATCTTTCCAGCTAATCCTTAGGATTTTTCTGATGGGAGTATTTTGTTTTCCATTAAGCATAAAGAACTGCTTTGGCCTTTTGTACTAAGGTGAGTTAGGATGGGGGGTGTGGGGTGGTTGTGGCTGGATGGCCTTAGGTCTAGAGGCTGGTCACTGGAAGCCCTAGTGAGCCCTAAACTGCCTCTGACCTTGTTTATTTTTATTTATTTATTTATTTTGCTTTTTGGGTCACACCCGGCGACGCTCAGGGGTTACTCCTGGCTTTGCACTCAGGAATTACTCCTGGCAGTGCTCGGGGACCATATGGGATGCCGGGATCGAACCGGGCCGCCACAGGCCGGCCGCGTGCAAGGCAAACGCCCTACCTGCTGGGCTATCGCTCCGGCCCCATGACCTTGTTAGCTAATGCTGAGAATGAAGACAACAGACTAGGTAAATTCAGAGAGCTAATAAACAACCATGGTGTGACTTTCTGTGTTTAATGTTAGGACTTCGGCTTTTATTAGATGGAAGAAAAGCCCGTAGAAGGTCTTGAGAGGAGTGACATGGTCTGCTCTGATGTTAAGAGAGCTGAAGCAGAGGGTAGGGAAGCTATCGGAAAAATCCATTTTAGATGGCATTGACTTGTTTTGGTTTGGGGACTGCATCCGGTAGTGCTCAGGGGTTACTCCTGCCTCTGCACTCAGGGATCACTCCTGGTGGTGCTCTGAGGAGCATATGGGATGTCAGGAATCGAACCTGGGTTGATTGCATGCAAGGCAAGTGCCTTACCTGCTTGACTCTCTCTGCCCTTACTTTCACATTTTTTTTCTTTTAGGGCATTGCTTAAATGTTATTCATGGCTTTGTACTCAGGTACTCCTGGCGGTGCTGGAGGAACCATATGAGATACCAGGGAATTGAACCCAGTTTAGCTGCGTGTAAGGCAAATGCCCTACCCACTGTACAATGGAGGAGCTCCAGCTCCTACATTGACTTTTTTTTTTTTTTTGGGTCCACCCAGTGATGCTCGGGTAAGTCCTGGCTCTGCACTCAGGAACTACTCCTGGCGGTGCTTTGAGACCATAAGGGATGCCGGGGATGAAACCCAGGTTGGCTGTGTGCAAGGCAAACGCCCTACCCACTGGACTATCACTCCGGCCCCTACATTGACTTTTAAAACAAAATTATTTAGTAGGAAAATTTCGAGGTATCATTTTTGGGCATGGGCTTCCTTATTTATTTGTTTGTTTGATCTTTGGGTCACACCCTTCAATGCACAGAGGTTACTCCCGGCTGTGCACTCAGAAATATGCTTGAGAGACCATCTGGGATGCCAGGAATCAAACCCCAGGTTGGCTAACATGCGAGACCAATGCCCTACCTGCTGTACCTGGTCCCTTTTTAATTTTTTTTCCAGTTATTTTTTTCTTGTGCTTTCTTTAAAATGTGAAGTGTCTCCTGGTATTTCTTCACTCCCTGAATTAGCTTTCCACTAATTTGTTTTGATGAAAATTATCATTTGATCATATGTAAGCACATGCCAAATCATTTCCTTAGAATAATTCCTACAAGTTAGATTGCTGTGTAATTTTTGTAGTACTTTTGGGTCACTATCCAAAAAAGAATAGTTTCTTTCCTACCAGCAATAAACCTAAGTATAGTTTAGAATTGTGTAGTATAGTGCATTATGTCTATACTCGATAATGCTGTGCGGGGGGTGCAGGGGGCAGATGTGCTTGGGCTATTCTTGCCTTTGCTGGGATGGGCTCTTACTCCATGATGATTTGGAGACCATCCCCCGCCCCAAGAACACGCTTGGCCCTTTGAGCTATATCTCTGACCCCAGTGTGTTTAGCATTGTTTATAAATTTCACGTGGGTTGCCCCACTTGGAAGTAACCCATGGAGCTGACCTCCCGGTAAGGGGTTCAGCCAGGCGAGTCTAACATTGCTCCAAGGGTTCGCTCACACGTGTGGGGGAGGGACCATGCTGGCCAGACTCGGAGCGGAGACTTGGGCTTCGCCCCTTTCCTCTACCTCCATGCCCGCTACCCGAAGAGAGACACACCCACACCAGACACACCCACACTAGACTCACTTTGGTGCCACTTTGCTGGCTGCGCAATATTGTTAGATAATACTGACTTTAGGATCAGGTCCTTCCCAGGATCTTTCACATTTATACACTGTATACAGTTCTAGACAGGCTCTAGCTGATACCCATAATCCCAGTAAGCCCTGCAAGAAGCCAGAGCAACCCACACATCATGCAGTCAGTCATTCTCAACATCTAGACTCCATAGTTTCTCAGAGCTCCATCCAAGAGAAAACCTGATCTTTTCCCTTTAAGTTTCATCAGTAAATGCTTGAGATGAGAGCCTTCTACTGAGAGTATATCACCTACACGGCAGAGCCTGGCAAGCTACCCGTGTTTTGTTACGCCAAAAACTAGTAACAATTATGTACCTCAATTCCATAGCCTGAAAAATGGTTTGAGGCGCTTCCTGTCCCTGGAGCAAGCAGATACCCGTGGGCTACATTTGCTTGTGACAGGACGCATGGATGTATGGAGATGTTACTGATGCCTGCTCAAGCAAATCGATATACAACGGAAGACAGTGATGCTGTGATAAACTTCAAATCCCATCAGAAAAAAAGAAATTCTTTTTTTTTTACACAGTTTAATTTTTTTTTTTCCGATTTAATTTTATTTTATTATTTTTCCCCCCCAAATATTATTACACCACTTTAGACAGACAATTGAAAGATGCTCATGTAGAGTTTTGGTTCTACAGTGTTCCAACACCCATCCCTCCACCCAAACCCATCTCCCATCACCAATGTCCCCACCTCCTCTTCCCCCTCCCACACCTCAACTATTTGGCGAGTTCTGTATGTCATTTCTCTCCTCTTTATCTCTCCCTCCCGCCAAACTTTCCTGCTCTTCGTGGAATGCAGTGCATTAAAAGACATCACTGTCTCCACTATTTTAATGGACCGCGGCTGCTTGCTCACTGGGCTTGAACTGGTTTTGCTCTGTTAATCTGGTTGTGAGGCAGTTTCCCAGCGTCCGACAGCGAAAATGGTGGCTAGTGTGATGGGCGAAGTCTCATCCGGCTGCTTCCGGGACCCCCAGAGGTGACGGGCCCACTCCCAAAACCCATCTGCCCTCCTGGGGGCCCCATAGTCAGCTGGGCCCAGGGCGAGCCGAGTTCCAGCCTCCCCCAGCCGCTTGAGAGGCTCTTCATGCTATGGCTGGTGGCCCCAGGGCAGCTCCTGGGCGGGGCCACCAGGCTCGACAAAATGAAGGGGGGTGGGCCGACCCCCTGACTCCATCTGACGAATTCCCAGTGATTCCCGCTTCTGGGAGCCGCCTACCTGGGCTCGAACTGGTTTTGCTCTGTTAATCTGGTTGTGAGGCAGTTTCCCAGCGTCTGGACAGCGAAAATGGTGGCTAATGTGATGGGCGAAGTCTCATCCGGCTGCTTCCGGGACCCCCCAGAGGTGACGGGCCCACTCCCAAAACCCGTGTGCCCTCCTGTGGGTCCCATATTCAGCTGGGCCTGGGGCGAGCCGAGTTCCAGCCTCCCGAGCCGCTTGTGAGTCTCTTCATCTCACTGTTTAACTTTACCTTTCCTTATTTTCCAGGTTACAGTTCCTCTGAGTCATCTCATCAATGCCTTTCACTCACCAAAAACCACATCTGTTTCTGTCAGTACATCAGTTTCGCAAAACCAGCACCGCGATGTGCGCTCCTGAGCACGAGGCCTGCAGCAGTGAGGTAATAATTTGTACACTGCTTGTGTGACAGCTTTTTTGGTACAGGGCCTTGTAAACATATTTTTTGCCTTTCTGTTATTTAAATATTTATAAGAAGGCGACTTGTCTTTCCTTTTCAGTAGTAGCAGTGAGCCCACAGTGTTAGACTAGTTCACACGCCTCCCCTCCAAGTCCCCCAGTTCTTGGGAAGATAGTAAGGAATGATAAGTAAGATCCATAGTTATTTTCCAAAGCTTTTTTTTTTTCTTTTTTGGGTCACACCCGGCAATGCTCAGGGGTTTCTCCTGGCTCTGCACTCAGGAATTACTCCTGGTGGTGCTCAGGAAACCATATGGGATGCCGA
>JAJIBD010017206.1:0-19438 GCA_021461705.1 Cryptotis parvus
GGTCACCTGTATTCTCGGGTGTGATGCTTACTTGTTAATAGTTTCTAAGGTCAAAGACACAAGCATATAAGTAAGCTTGTGGTTCTCCAAGCAAGGGAACACAAGATATGAAGTTTTCTCTTGTCTCCTAAAGGTAGAGGACTACTTTTTAAAGGGATTTTTCCCCAAATAAGGTCAGCAAGGAATTTGAGCCTCTTTTCATGTGTGCCAGTGTTCTAGTGGTGCTAGTCTGACCAGTTTCATACCTGTCCACAGCTGATATGGGCCTGCTGGGTTCTGAGAACTTAAGAGTCCAGGTTTAGCATGGCTCTCCTGAGGACTCTGGTTTTCCTGAATCAATCGCACATTGTTTTTATGCACATTGTTTTTATGATTTCTATGGTTAGCTCACTTTTTGGCGGGTTCTTGAGTGTGCTCAGCAGCTGCACTAGGGATTGGCTACTCCCTCCTCTCCTGGCTCTCTTGGAGAACACCATTTCTAGGGCTTAGGGGGTGTGATTGCCAGGACAGTCTTAGTTTGTGATCCTGACTCTTACACTGTCAGGTTTTGTACAGTTGAGTGCTAAGAAGAAACTGGTATACCCTGGAATCCTACCTACTCTAATCTATCCTGAGGCCTTTGAAAAGTTATATATGTGATTCCTGCAGTCTCTGTGGCTTTGTTTAGTCCTTTGCTCTGAGTCTGGCATAGCTGACTATACTCTATGGGGTTTTCTTGCCCTCATAGAAGAGTTCTTAGGAGTGCTATGAATATTGTGTTGGAAACTCTTTGATACATTCAAACATTTTAACTCCAGTCAGGAATACCCCAGGTAACATGTAAGTTGTAAGACAGAATCACTTTTGAAGACAGAGGAGAGCTGTGCCTCTGGGGGTCATGGGGAACACAACTGCCTACAAACTCTTTCTTCCACGTTGAGTTTTGACTCTTCTTGTAATCTATAAAAGGGAGCAACTGTAGTGTGGAATGGGTGAGCAATTTAGGCATAGTAACTTAGTCCAGAAATAAACATTTTAAATGAATGACACAGTGCTTACTGCAGGCTAACAGTTGGAGTTGTGAGCGTTGGCTTGGCATGTAGAAGATCCTAGTATCTGGAGACTTCATCTCTCTGTTAAGGCATTTCTGTGTCACTCTCACAACACAGGACTCGAAGGTGCCCAGTACCTTAAGTCATGCCCTAGATGTCTTTGGGCATTTTATGTCTGTACAGTTACCACATAATATGGCTGCATCCAGCTCTCACTCCGCCACTGTTACTGCAGAAGATTCTTTGTTCAGATCAGTGACTGCAGCTCTGAGCTGTGAAGAATTTCCTTTTATGCCCCAGTGTCTTCCATTATTAGCATTATTATTATCTGACTTGGGGCCACACTCAGTGGTTCTCAGGTCTTACTCCTGTCTCTGTGCTCAGGGATCACTCCTGATGGTGCTTATGCTCTGGGGACCATGTGCAGTGCTAGAGATAAAACCTAGTCTGTTGCAAGTAGGGCAATGCCTTAACCCCTATACTACCTCTCTTGTCCATTGGTTAGTTCTTTTTTAAAAGATGGAAAATTTCTGGCGTAATTTTTTGCCCTATAAAGAAAAAAAGATAAGAGCATGGTGTTGTCATTAATTTACCTTTGACCTTTTATCCTTCCATGAGAAGTTTCATTTACGTGTTTTCATTTACTCAAAGCTGAGAAGTTTATTAAAAAATGAAATTTTCTAAATATAAAAACAAGAAAATTTAGATTTCAAGGGGCTGAACTGATAGTACAGTGTGTAGAGCACTTGCCTTGCACACAGCTGACTCGAGTTCAATCTCTGACATCCTATATGGTCTCCTGAGAAATGCCAGGAGTAATTCTGAGTTCAGAGCCAGGAATTACCCCTGAGCATTGCAGTGTGGCCCAAAATCAAATCAAAACAAAACAACAAGAACAACAACAACAAAAAATAGATTCCTAAGGGGTCTTAGCTGCATAGATTCTAATTGGGTAGATCTAACCTGATCTTACATTTAAAACTAGCTTTTGGATGCTTTTGATATAGATTTGTCATGGGTTCATAAATGCTTTCCTGGACTATCCCTTCTCTAGATTTCTTTTTTTTTTTTTTTGCTTTTTGGGTCACACCTGGCGATGCTCAGGGGTTACTCCTGGCTTTTCGCTCAGGAATTATCCTGGCGGTGCTCAGGGGACCATATGGGATGCCGGGATTGAACTAGGACCGGCATGGGCCAGCAGCGTGCAAGGCAAACGCCTTACCTGCTGAACTATTGCTCTGGCCCCTAGATTTTAATCTGTATGTCTGTATGATTCCCCTGAGGATGACATTAAATTGCAAATTTGCACTAAGTAGTTCTTGTAGGAGGGAACAGAAGGTTTTAGCTTGTTTCTAGCTAAAAGCAATGATTGTACTTACAGTTCATGTACCACAATGAGAATCAAGGTTTTGAAGCATAAAGCAAGTCCTAACCCTAAGATATAATTTTTGTCAGTGCCATAATATATAGTGGTAATTAAAGTAATGACAAACATGGTGAGAGTGATTTAGGAGATTTTAGCTAGATCATGGGACTTAGTTATTTTAAATAAGATTGAAAACTATTGTTTTTGCAAAGGACTTGAACAATCAGGAGATCTGTGTGTATATACAAAAATCCTTTCTGAACATGAAAGAACTTTAGTGTAAATCCAATGAAAGTCATTCAAAAATAATAGCATTTTCACCTTTACCTGATTATAAGAGTTGTAATGAAGCACAAATGTTACTGTAGTTGGGAATTTTTTTCTCTTCCTTTTGTTTTTTGAACTTTTGTTTTTAACAGTGAAGAATTCTAAGATCTTAAGAATTTGTATAGAAGATTTCTTTTCTAAATTATCTCAAGTGTCTTATTTCCAACATTATTATTTGTTTTTATCTACTCACTGCCATTCCTTGATTTAATAAAAAAAATTGTTGATTGTATTATATATAGGGTAGAAAAAGATCACTCATATTACCAAGTCCTTGAATTGCAAGAAGCCAGACTCTCAAGTACAATCAGTTGACAAAGCATATGGAATTCATGAAACACTGATGATAAGTTTAGGTAAATACCAAATTTTATATAATGCCAAATTATATGCAAATGATAGTACATGTGATTTGTGAGTAGTAATAATTTGGGGATCTCAGAAGTGCTCAGGGCTTACTCTGTCTCCGTGCTCAGAGATTACCTCTGGTTGCCTCGGGCATCTTATGGGATGCCAGATATTGGTCTATCTTTAGTCCAGTACCATGCAGTTTTGATTATTAGAGCTTTATAGTGAAGCTCAAAAATTGAGACAACACAATACCTCTTTATTTCCTTTTTAAGTGAATTTTGTTTCAAGTCTTTGAAGAACTTCATTGGGATTTTGTCTTGTTTTTATTTGAGGGACACCACAGTCAGCAGTGCTTAGGAAGGCTTACTCCTGGCTCTGCACTCAGGGATCATTCCTGGAAGTGATTGGGGAATCATATGGGGTGCCACAGTTTGAACCCACGTCAGCCATGTGCAAAAGCAGATTCCCTACCCACTGCAGTATTGCTTCAGCCCCTCACTGGGATTTTAATGGTTATTGAAATTAACCATTATAATCCTTTGGGAAAGAAGATCATTTTGATTCTTCCAATTCATGAACAGGGAATATCTTTCCATTTCCTGGTGTACTTTGCTTTTAGCAGTGAATTTTAGTTTTCCCTGTATAGTTCTTTCACCCCATCTGTTGAGTCCTAGGAATTTGATGACTTTAGGCACTAATTTGAAAGGGATTGCTTTTTCCTTTGACACCTAGTTCATTATTGAATGCGCAAATACCACAGATTTTTGTGTATTTTGTTTTCCCCTTACTCTATTGCTTTATTGTTTGTAAGCATTTTCTGGTGAATTCCTCTATGGTTTCGATGTGTGGTCCTATGTCTGGAAATAGTGATTGTTTAACTTCTTTTTCAATTTGGATTCCTTTGATACATTTTTTCTTGTCTGATTGAAATCTTAAGGATCTCCAAAACTATGTTGAATAAGATTGTGAAAATAGATATCCTTGACTTGTAGATTTGTTGTAGATGGCCATTACTTCTGTGAAAAATATTGATTTTATTCCTATTTTTGAGTATTTTTAAACATGAATGGATGTTGGAACTTCTCATAAACTTTCCCTCTGTTAGTTGATATAATCTGTATGCTCACATGATTGTTTTCTTCTGTTATAATGCAATAGCAATAATTAATTTGCATTTATGGAACAATCCTTGCATGCATTTTGTCCTTTTTTTTTCTTTATAATGATGATGACCAGGCATCACACTCACTAGATGTGGTACTCTCACATCTAGTAATGGTGCTCACAACTTTGACCCTGGTATATAGTAATGGTCACACATATTTTCATTGTGATGTTTGTATAGGTGCTTACTGAGGGTTGTATTCTTTTATTTGTGTTTTGTGTTTCACTTGTGATACGATGATGATTGTAAGCATACATCATGACTGTGGTACCCACATACCTGCTAGCTGGGAGATTTCGTTTCTGCAGCTCTACTTGAAAATGTTAGTTGTGATGCTTGTCAGGGTTGTATAATTTAGTTTCTGTGCCTTAGCTGTCATGTGGTGGAGATTGTAGACTCTGTTGCAGTACTAGGGATTATATTGGACATATTCTGTGCCTTAGCTTTTGTGTGGGGAGATTGTAGACTCTGTTACAGGACCAGGGATTATATTGTATTATATTGGACTCAGACAGTATCTGAGCAGCAGTATATGTTTCTCATAGACTGAGCAACATCAGTGTTTGAACTGTTGATCTCATACTTGAAAGACAGGCACTTCTGCCACTAAACCATCCTGAAGTTCCCAGTATTTTATTGTATTTTTTTATTGCAGTCAAACTTATGAGGGACACAATATTATCTCATCATTTTGTAATTTTCTGTTTTCTCATTAGGTTGAGCAGAAAACTACATTACCACATTACTCATATAAAGTTCAAATTATACAATGAGGTCCCAAATAATAATTTCTGGGTGTGCTTTAAATTTCTGCTATGCCAACACAATATTTATCATTTATTCAAGAACCAGAGACTCAATCAGAATGACCAAGTATCAAGCAACAGAGTCAGATAGGAGAACCTGAACTCTACTAGTGAGTATACAAGAGTAATGTCTAGAGATTTATCGGGAGAGGCTCTACACACAAAGCCAAATTCAAAATCCCTAGTACAGAATGTTTCTAGGTAGTTTTGCTGTAAACAGTTTTACTATAAGAATTTTTTTCTGCATGACTAATTGGGAACAAAATAATTTCTGAAATAGGAAATAATTTCTGAAATAGGAAAGACAGGAGCTTGAAAGCAAAGAAAAGAGAGAAACAATCGAAAGAAATAAAAAGAAAATTTAGAAGATAGAAGAGACAAGAAACAAAAATGAAAAAGATACTTTCAAAAAGGCATCATAAAACATGGAAAGTTTATTACATAATATACAACACTCTAATATGAATATATTGTAAAGATTAATAAATGGAAAAATCTCCTAATATAGTTTAAATGTCTGTAGGTTTATGGTAATTCTGTGCAAAGAACTGATTTTCTTTCATGGATTGGGCCTAAGCAGTTGTCTTCCAAGTCTTTTGTTCATTTATAATATTATACACTGCTTTGTATTTCTTTGGTGATTACATTTACTGGAAGTATGAATCAGAGTATAAAGTCAGATGACATATCACTGTACTAGAAAGTGATGTACCTTATTTTGTGAAGAGTTTAGTTTATGTTTCATCAATAGAGAAATGACAAAACGCAACAGTGAAAATGTTTGCAGCAAAGATACTTGCTGAAAAATTGCTAGACCTGACACAATATAAATATCAGGATTCCGAATCCAAAGTTCCACTTAATGTAGAAAAAAAATAAAGCAGTAGAAAAAGTAGAGAATGTGGTGAAGAATCAGAGAGAAACAATAAGTTTGAAAACCTCTGGTCACTATTGTCAGCTGAGCAATAGTGAAATCTTTTGGGTATGTACAGGTCTACTGGATCAAAGTAACAGACATGAAAGACAGCCACTCTACGTTAAACTAGCCAGATAGCCTGTCATAAAGAGTATAACTAGCTTCTCTCACTAATATTAAAGATTAATTCTAAGAGCCCGACATCTCTTGAATGCCCCCTCAGAGTCCAGCACATTTTTTGCCTGTTTTTATTTTATTTAGATATAGTATTTATTATATAGTATTTTATTAGATATAGTATTTTATTAGATTTTATTAGATATTATATAGTATTTTATTAGAGATAGTATTTATTTAGATATAGTTTTTATAGTATTTATATATGAGCTGTATTTCAGATTTGCCACCAGGATCTCACCATTCTACAAGGAAGTGATCATTGTTGTCAAAAGAGGGGTTCGCAGAATGGGAAAGAATATTCACCCAATACCCATCTGATAAGGGGTTAATATCCAGGATATATCAGGCACTGGTAGAGCTATTTAAGAAATAAACAGCCAACCCCATTAGAAAATGGGGAGATGAGATGAACAGAAACTTTGACAAGGAAGAAATTCAAATGGCCAAAAGGCATATGAAAAAAATGCTCATCATCACTAATCATCAGAGAGATGCAAATCAAAACAACAATGAGCTATCACCTCACACCACAGAGACTGGCCCATATCCAAAGGGGTAAAAGCAACAAGTGCTGGTGTGGATGCGGGAAAAGGGGACTCTCATACATTGTTGGTGGGAATGTCGACTTGTACAACCTTTCTGGAAAACAATATGGACATTCCTCCAAAGACTAGAAATTGAGCTCCCTTTTGACCCAGCCATACCACTCCTGGGAATATACCCTGGGAAGCCAAAAACACATAGCGGAAACACAATCCGCACTTTTATTTTCATAGCAGCACTATTCACAATAGCCAGAACCTGGAAACAACCAGTATGCCCGAGAACTGATGACTGGATAAAGAAACTGTGGTACATCTACACAATGGAATACTATGGAGCTGTTAGGAAAAATGAAGTTATGAAATTTGCCTATAAATGGATGGACATGGAAAGAATCATGTTGAGTGAAATTAGTCAGAAGGAAAGAGAGAGACATAGAATGACTTCATTTATTTGCATGACATAAATATACCAGGTGATCTTACCAAAAGTGGAAATTACCACAAGCACGTGGGAGTCAGAGGTTAGGTAAGATAGAGAAGGGAACATGTGTGAATAAATGTCAAAAGGTCTTATACCAACATAGAACTAAGCATTAAATACAGGCAAAAAATGCAAATGATGGCTTCTAAGTGTATGTAGTGCAACCCACAATGTGTAGAAGGAAGAGAGAGAGGGAGAGAGAGGGAGATAAAGAACCTGCCATTTAGGCAGGCCGGGGGGGGGAGGGAATTGGGGACATGGGTGGTAGGAGATGGGCACTGGTGGAGGGCGGGGTGCTGGAACACTGTGTGACCGAAACCTCCAAACGTGAACAACGTTGTAATTGTATATCTCATGGTGGTATAATAAAATGTTTTTTAAAAAAAGAGGGGTTTGTCAGGGTGAAACCATTTCACCAAAAACTCTTCAGTGCCACCCTTGAGAACATCATGCGACAACTAGAATGGGAAGGAATGGGAGTGAAGATAGACGGTCGGCAACTATACCACCTCCGCTTCACTGATGACGTTGTTCAAATAACACCAAACATTAGCCAAGCGGCACAAATGCTGGCTGACTTTGACCGAGAATGTGGAAAGATAGGTCTACAGCTGAATCTCAACAAAACTATGTTCATGAAAAACAAGCTAGTTCCAGATGCTCCATTCACTCTCAATGGAACAAATATCTCTGAATGCAACAGTTATATGTACTCTAGGTCTAGAACTCAACGTGATGAACGACCTAAAGCCTGAGCTGCACAGGAGGAAGAGAACGGCATGGGACGCCTTCAAGAGCATCAAATAAATAGCTAAAAGGACAAAGTACCTCTGGCTCCGGACACATCTCTTCAACTCCACTGTTCTCCCTGCATTAACATACGCCTCAGAGACCTGGGACCTCTGGACGCAGGGGTGAGAATGCTATTCGAGTTTCCCAAAGAAGAATCAAAGAGCTATGTTTGGAATAGCTCACCTCACTCAAGTGAGAGTAGGAATCTGGAGTTCCGACCTCCATTGAAGATTGAGAGTCAGGGACGCTGTCTCATTTGCCAAGTCATCGAATATCAGATGGGCTGGACATGTAATGTGACTTGAGACGACTGCTGGACTAGAACTGTTACTGACTGGATTCCACTGGACATCAAAAGGTTACATGGCCACCCATCTACAAGATGGTCAGACTTCCTTGTCAAGACCCTGAGCGAATGGTTTGAGGCTCTGCATATTCCTGGAGCAAGCAGATGCCATTGGGCTATACTGGCACGTGATAGGGTCAAATGGAAACTCATAGATAGATTTTAAAATACAATGGGAACAGAGGGGCATTTAGTACTATTTGAAAGAGAATACCTTATAGAATGTGTTTCTATATAAAACTAAGAATTAATATCGTAGTTACATAGGATAACTAAAATTTTATGGACTTTTCACTTTGAGAATTAAAAACATTTAACTAAAGATGGAATAGACATGACATGAAATTCAAAGCATATATTTGTTAAACACTAGTGAACAATTTATAGTAAAATAGTTTTGAGTTTCAAATCTAGGTGAAATTATTTTTAATTTAAAAATATGTTTAGATATTTTAAGTTAGATTTATTTTCTATAGTCAATTATTTGTTTAAGTTGAAAGTTGATTATTCTCTCTACAAAATGGAACAGCCAGATAACAACAGTGGGTCAAATGGGAGAACTGAGCCACACAATGAAGTTGGCACAGGAGGTGTTGAAAAGGAGGAGCACTAGGGACCTTGTGGGAGGAAGATGGGTACACTGGTGATGTGCGTGGTGTTGGAATTATGTATGTGTGAAACTATCATTAGCAGAATTATAAATCACCATACCTTAATGAATTTTTTAGAAGTGTTAAGAAAAGTTGTTGTGAAAATGTAGAAAAATAAAATAAAAAAAATTGAAAAAGTTTAAATACATTTGGCTTACAGGATTTCAAGTCTGACTTTTACATGTCTTAGACTTGAATAGAGTTAGACAGTATGTCTAGAAAAAGAAAATCAGGGTATCTATCTATCTGTCTGTCTGTCTATATGTCCATATGTCTGTCTCTCTCCATATATATCTGTCTATATGAAAGTATTTTAGAAAATAGAATTGTGATTAAAACTGGTAAACATTTAGACTACTTCAGGTGATCTTCAGAGCTCCCGAATAATGAAATCACCATTATAAAAATAAAAGGAGCAGTTTTAAAAATTATATTATGTTTAATATGATAGTATTTTAGATAAGTAATAAACATTTTAATAAATATAGATAAGAAGAGTGTATTTTTACTCAGCGTAGCCAAAAATCAACATTTGAACGTATGTTTCCCTTGTCGTAACCCCAAATCTGTAGCACTAATCATTCAACAAATATGTGTTTTGTCTACAGTATGTCATATTTCTTCCCACTCAGTTTACATTATAAATCCCAACAGATATTTGCCTTGTGCAGCAAAAGTTTAGTCAGAGGATAGACAATAAAAGGGAAGAAAAAAGAAATTTTCTTGAATGTGGTAAAAAAAGTCTAGAAGAAAGATTAAAGGAGCAGGGTAGAGTCCTGGATACTGACTATAGTTTGCAGTATGACAGCGTTATTAGGAACGATTTCCTGGTTAAGAGGTACACTAGGTTCAGGAGGTGACTAAGGGCCTAACTACATGCTTTGTATACAGGAGTCTCCAGTTCACTATCCCAACCAATGTGTGCTCCCTCTGAACACTACGGGGAGTAGATCCCAGGCACTATCCAACACAACTATCCCAAAAAGGAAAAGGAGTATGAAAAATAATAGAGATTTGGAACAAACAGAGGAAGTTAGACAGAGATTCAGTGTGTAGGTACTGTGGGTCCCTGATTCTTGTGCTTCCCAAGATGAATTCCATTGTGAGCACAAAATAATTAAAGCAAATATAAGGAAAAGAGAAAGTAGAAATTATGCTCGGCAAGCAAGTGAAGTAGGGCTTCTAAGGTGAATAACCACCACTTTGTTTCTCCTCTATTTTATGTTTCAGACGTCCTACCTTTTCTGTTTTCTCTCTCTCTCTTCCCAAATGAATCTAAGATCTAAGTGTCCGAGATCCTGACCCAATTTGTCCACTTTCATGGATTGCCCCTTCATTTGGTGCATATGGATTGATCAGACCATAAGGATTTAATTATTATCGACCTATATACACCAAATGAAGGTGCAGTAAAGTTTATAGAGCTACTACTAAAAGGCCTGAAGAATATATCTACTGTATCACACAATAGTGGTAGACTTCAATACTCTACTCTGATCATTGGGCAGATCAACTAGGCAAAATATCAATAAACAAGAGCCCCTAAAGAGAAACTGAAAGAAAAGATATTTATTGGACATATTAGATAATAGTCTTAAATAAAGGTTGGGTCAAAGAGGAAATCATAAAAGAAATCTAAAGATTTCTTGAAACAAATGAGAATGAAGTCACCAATTACTGGAATTTATGGGATACAGCAAAAGCCATACTGAGAGGAATATTTATAGCTATTCAGGCGCACATCAGGAAGAAAGAAAAGGCTCAAATCAATGAGCTAACTTTTCAACTAGAGAATCTATAAAAAGAACAACAAATAAATCCCAAAGTATTAGAATGCAGGGTATAATAAAAAAATATGGAGCAGGGGCTGGAGCGATAGTCCAGCAGATAGGATGTTTGCACGCAGCCGACCCAGGTTCGATCCCTGGCATCCCAAATGGTCCCCGAGCAGCACCAGGAGTAATTCCTGAGTGCAGAGTCAGGAGTAACCCTTGAGCATTGCCGGGTGTGACCCCCCAAAAAAAAAGCAAAAAAAAAGAGCAGAAATTAATGATATAGAAAAACAAGAAAATAATTAAAGCGTTGGGGCCGGGCGATAGCCCAGCAGGTAGGGCGTTTGCCTTGCACCGCGGCTGGCCCATGCTGGCCCGGGTTCTATCCCTGGCATCCCATATGGTTCCCTGAGCACCGCCGTGAGTAATTCCTGAGTGCAGAGCCAGGAGAAACCCCTGAGCATTGCGGGTGTGACCCAAAAAGCAAAAAATTAATAATAATAATAATAATCAAAAGGTCAATGAAACCAAGAGCTTATTTTTTTGAAAGAGTGGACCAGATTAACAAACTGTAGATAGACCCATGAAGAGAAAAAAAAGTCAATTAAATAGGATCAGAGATGAAAAGGGGAATGTCTCACCATCTGCTTCATGGATCCCTAAGCTCTAGCTACTGGAATCCCTTAAGATCCCTGGGACACTAAGTGGCTGAGCGTGTATATTTTTATGACATAAATAGAAAGCTTTAAGAGTGAAAAAGAGACACAGAATTCATCCAAAATTCACAGTAACAGGTAATGGTGAAATTTGATTGTGATGGGTGGTGGCTGAACCTGTACATGTAAACAAGATGGTAATTAAGGAGGTAGGGGAGTAGTACAAATCTTACTGCTCCTGAGCCTCCATAAATTGTTAAAATGCAGGAAAGACTTCTACAGCCTACTAGGTAATTGCTAAGTAAATAAAAAGCATCACAGACATATCTTTACTTTTGTATTGAATATTTTTGTGGATGAAAAAAATACCTTCCTATTATTCTCCTAAAGATGTAGGAACTAGGGAAAAGTAATATGTCCTTGGGAAGGGCACAATTGGCAGTGCTCTCAGCATACTCTTGGTTCTGGGCTCAGAGATCTCTCCAGGCAGGGCTTGTGAGGTACCAGTGATCAAATCCAGTTCTACCATATCTAAGGCCATACATAGGACACAGAAAGTGTCCTGCTTTCTGTACTATTTCTCCAGGCCCAGGAAAATTCGATTTCTGATGCAATATCCAGAAAAGCCGCTTTCTGTACTAAAGGATTTCCTATAAGTGAGCCCTGAAATCATCCATAGGCAGTTGATCACAAACTCTACTGGGCATCTTAGTTTGTTGTGAACATTTAAGAGCAAACTTCATATGTTGCCCCAAAGCTATTTAGAAAAAATAAATTTTGTCTGCTTTGTAGAACAACTTGGTCTCAAAGTGACATGACAATCCTTTTTCTATTTACACGTTGATGCTAGATTTTCTTAGGCAACACTGTAGTAATTTTTGTTGTTCTTATTTGTTTTGTTTTGGAGCCTCAACTGGCAATGTTCAGGGCTTTGTTCTGGCTCTACAGTCAGAGATCACACCTGGCAGGGCTCAGGTTTAATTTCTAGTGGTCACCACAATGCTTTTATTGTCTTGGGGTTCAACCCAGTGATTATCAGGGATAATTCAATTTATAAATTAGTCACAGTAAAATTGACAGTAATAAATAGTAGTAAAAAATATACTATATATACTATAGAATTTTGACACAGTGTTATGGAAATGTGATCGCTCAAAATAATTTTAATATTTTTATATTTCCATTGGCCACAGGTACCTACAGCCACAGAAAGCAATATCCTGGGTTAGGGTTTAGTGGGTGGAGGGCTACTGTATAATTTGATTGAAAATTGTATCAAGCTATTAATAAGATTTGTATATTTTAGGGGTATAAAGTATGTTGTGGTTTAAAAAATTTCAAATGTATTTGGTATATGTTTTTAAGTTGTAAGTTGATGGTGTTTCTAACTCAAAAAGGAAGTTGTTTTAGAACTGAAAATAAGAAATGTATCATTTTTGCTCAACTGAGTCTTCTGGGCATACTGGCTAAACCTGGCCTCTAGTGAGGAAAATGGAACATTCAGACAGACAATAACAAAGGCTCGATTCCATTGTCTGGCTCTGTTTGAGTCATATGATTGAAATTAGTTGGATTGATATAATTTTGGAACTTATTCTGTGTGTGTATATGTGTGTATATACTTACACACACACACACACACATATATATATATATATATATATATATAATGTATGTACTGGGTCTCTATATACATCTCTATATATTCCTCTGTTCTGGAGCCTTAAGAGAAATTTTGTGTAAAGTGTCTGGTACCCTTAGAACTGCTTTCAAAATGTGTTATTAAAGTAGATTAAGAATGAATTCTGCAAATGAGGAAGTGAATGAAGTAAGTTAGTGTTCTTAATTGTGTCAGATCAGTGATTTTGACGCATTCTGTAGTTCTGACATCATGATTAGGATAGATTGATGCCATGCTCACTGGCTACTGGTGAGGAGCTAACCATAGGCAACAGGTGTTCTAGACCCTGCTTGCCTTACCTTTGATGTTGTGGTCCAAACATAATCCCATATGATTAAAACAGAGCAAGTATTCTTCAAGTAACTCCAAAGAATAAATACCATAAAGACTACAGAGAAAGGAATATAACTTGAATTTCCACTGCAATTTATCAGACTTAGAAACTGCCCATTTTGATGAACGTGCAACAGAGAGAACCCAGAAAGTAGCCAACATATAACTTTTCCTTGAATATTTCCATTTACTGAAAGCTTTCTGCAACTACAGTTTCCTTGAACGTTCTGTGAGAAAGCTTAATTCTAGGGATTACATAGTAAAGGAATGGTCATTTCACTACAATAAACTAATTGGAGAACTCCTAGGTGTTGAAGTTATGAGTAGGCAGCATTTTATTGGGGGAGCTTGGTGTCAGAGAGAGAGAGAGAGAGAGAGAGAGAGAGAGAGAGCAAAGCTCCCTTTCTAGTCCCTTAAAGGAAGGACATGGATAAAATGAAGCATTATCTCAGCAACACAGCTATTCCAATAAAAAGATAAGGCCTGTAATTTTCTCTTTGGGAGCAAGTTCAATATGGTACACTTTCTTACAAACAGCAGTTTGAATGAGCACATCACAAGCAATCTCTATTACACGGTCTTTCTTTAAAACCAACTGCAATCTTAGAAGATTTTCAATAACAGCTGTCAGAATTGCTTTAATAAGAGGCGATAAACTGTCATACACTTTTAGAATTTGCATGGCTTGATTTTTCAGTCTGCTTTTAGGTAAGATATATTGAAATCTTTCTAGAATTCCAGCCAATTTTCTCCCTTTTTATTTTCTGTTGGAATTCATAGAGAATGGATATTCATGTTGTATTTACCTAAGAGAGAAGCTGTTATTCTGAATATACAGGAAATATCTTGGCTAGTAGGATATACAACATCTGAAGTTAGGAAAGATATGATAAAAAACATTGTTCTTCATCTCCCCAGTACAAGATTGATTCAGTAATGCTATGTAGTCTGGGGATGTAGTTTGAAGTAAAACACATGCCTCATATATCGTCAGGACCTGGGTTAAATCCCTGCCACCTAAAATAAAAGTCAGACTGGGTAAATTTTCCTTCATACAAGTAATGTGAAAATAATACAGTCATAGAGAAATACACGCTTTGCCATACTTTATTCACATTGGTGTATTCTAGAACACGATGTAAATTTTGTACATTAACCCTATTCTTATTTGAGTTTCCATTCCTGTGGGTCTCATGAGTAGACCTGGGGAGCACTGTCTTTGCAAGTTATACGATATGAGAATGAGAGCACCTCAAAATATATCCTTGCCATGGTATTTTAAATTTAAATATGCTGCAGTAGATTGGTGAGCTTTTATTTTGTCTGTTAAGCCAGCAATAGGACCTGTGTGATGGTTGCAGAACATAAAAGCTGGACTTTATTTTGGCTGAAATTCTATTTTGTTGTGCTGGGCTTATAAGCACATTAATTAGTGGCCTCACTTCTAGGGTTGAACTTTACTGCTTTACTTTTTTTCAATTGTGATCACTTGTGGTGATGTGACTGAGTAGAGTGACATAACAGTAGGGCCACACCCAGCAGTGCTCAGGGGGGACACCAGTGCCAGTCCTAGTGAGTGGCACAGTGGAAGTGGGCACATGCTTTGGTAGGGATCTGATCCTCACACAGGTAAGATTTTACCACTTGAACCACTTTCTGGCTTGCAGAATTTGTATTTCTTTCTCACTAACTAGCTAATTCTGGGTCTCAGACATGTATGAGATATAATTTTGAAGTATTTAATAATAGAGTTATGAAAATCTAGAGATTTCAACTCTGAGCTGGTCCAGTTCTCTAGCCACATATCAGGTTGGACCAGTAACAAAGTGGGGAAAACATACGTCCAAGTCACTAAAATCTTGGCTTTTTAGTGATTTTGTCTCTCCCACAAGGCTTCTTATTAATCTCATAGCTATGTTTGCCCTCTTGTCCCTATAGTTTCTTCCCTTCTTCTTTCCCTTCCCTTCTCTTCCCTTCCTTTTACTTTCCCTTCTCTTCTCTTCCGTTCCCTTTCCTTTCCTTCCTTCCCTTTCCTTTCCTTTCCTTCCCTTCCCTTTCCTTTCCTTCCCTTCCCTACCTTTCCCTTCCCTTCTGTTCCATTCCATTCCCTTCCCTTTCCTTTCCTTCCCTTCCCTTCTGTTCCATTTCGTTCTGTTCCATTCTGTTTCTTTCTGTTCCCTTCCCTTCCCTTTCCTCTTTCTTCCCTTCTTTCCTCCTTCCCTATTTTCTTTGCTTCCTTCCTTCCAATTTTGTTAACTTATACAGGTCTGACTCCATTAGAAACTAAAGTCTTTAGAAACTTTATCTTGTTTCTAAAGTCTTTAGAAACTTTATTTTACACCGAGCAAGATTAAGAACCCTCCTGTTACAGATCCAGAAGTTTATCTAATAGTTAAGAACAGGATTTCTATGTTAATCGACTAATGGTGAATGGCAGACTGATAACCAAGTTTGAGTCTCATTATAGAGACAAAAGGTGTTTTACTTTTCTTGTGGAAAGAAAAGGGAAGTAAAAATGTACTAAAACTACAAAACTGGAAAACCAAACTTGCCCAGTTAAGTTTGTTTTTCAGTTTTGTAGTTTTCAGGGAGGCTGGCTATGACATCAGTGATGAGATAGGGCCTTTGTGATGTATGCTTTGTGGTTACTAATGCATGAGATAGGTAAAAGTAGGAGTGGTCTCCTCTGCAGTTGGAAGTTTTAGTGCAGATAGTAGAGTCCTTAGAATTCTCAGTTACTGACAGCCAGCATCTTTTAAGGTATGTTTGTAGATGATTACAGCTGGTTTTCTTTGGTAAAATTTTGACTTAGCAGTCATAAAAAATTATAAAAAAAATTTCATCTTTTTCTTATAGGTGGCCCACCGAAGTGTCCCTAATAACTCAGCTAACATCTCATGCAGTGTCTGTCCAGGGATGAAGAAAAACAACTACAAGTAAATATTAAGTAGTACATTAGTTTCAACTAGCATAAACTAGGTTAAAGAGTATATGAGGTCACTTTTTTCTAAAATACAACTTTCTAAAATTAATTTCTAAAAAATATTTTAAAGTATTTTTATTACAAACCAATATATTACAAAGAACTAGTTAGTACAAAGTTCAGAGAGAACTTTAGACCACTTCCTGTATGCCTCTACAAAAAATATCATGGTTGCCTTCTAAATATGCAAGCTTTATGAGGATTTAGTGGTATATAGATTGAAATGGTGATAGCTGGGAGTGGGAGGGAAGGTGATAGTAGAAATTGAAATAAATCACTCATAGTTACAGTAGAATAAAGATGAGTCATGTAGCAAGAGAAATAGTCATACAAGATAGCTCAATAGTAGATATAATAGTATATATAATATATAATAGTAGATATAATGCAAAATAGTACATACAATACATAATAGTAGATATTATACATAATAGTACATATAATATATAATATATAACACTATATAATATATAATAGTATATATTACATAATAGCGTGTACAATCATATATAATATACTATTATATATCATATAATCATATATAATATGTATGATTATATAATATGATATTCTTTAATTATTTTTATTATATAAAATAGTATAATTTAATAGTGTATAAATTTTATGATAGTTTATGATATATAATAGTATATATAATATATAATGATAGATATAATACATAATAGTACATATAATATATAATAGTATATATAATATATAATGGTATATGTAATGCACAATAGTACATATAATATATAATAGTATGTATAACATAATAGTATATATTACATAACAGTCTATAATATATAATGGTATATAATATGATATACAATAATAAAATTATAATACAATATAATACAATAGATGAGATGAGATGAGATAAGATAGTAAATATACTGTACTATAATATACCATACCATACCATACCGTACCATACCATAACATACCACACCATACCACTATTATACTAGTATATATAGTATAAAATATATAATAGTATATAGAATATAAATTAGTATATAATATATAACATATGAGTATAAATAATATATTGAATATACTTATATAATATAGTATAATATATAATGATATATAATTGTATGCATTATATACTATATACTATATAATATATATAATATATCACATTATACAATATATTTAATATATGATATGATATATAATGATATATGATATATGATATATAATATGTAATATGTAATATGTAATGTGTAATACATCATATTCTATATTGTATAATAATATATGATATAATATATAATGTATAATATATTATATTATATAATAATATATGATATATAATGTATAATATATTATTATATTATATATTATATGTTTTATATTATATATAATGTATAATATATAATATATAATATATAATATAATATATTATAATATTATATAATATATAATATACTATATATTATATTTTACATAATATATAATATAATGTATTATATATAATAATATATAATATACAATATATAATATATAACTGTGTACTATATATAGTATATAGTATGTAATATAGTATATATAAACTATATAGTATGTAGTATATATGCTACATACTTTAATATATATATTATAGTATATATATATAGTATAGTGTATACACTATATATTATAGTATATATAGTATATATTGCACTATATATACTATATATACTATATATTCTATATACCCTATATACAGTATATAGTATAGAGTATATATAGTACATATATATGTAAATACACTATATAGTATATATAGTACATATAGTATATATAGTATATATATACTATATGTACTATATATACTATATATAGTATATATACATAGTATATATAGTAAATAGTATATATAGTACATATAGTGTATATAGTATATATAGTATATATGTACTATATGTACTATATATACTATATAGTATATATAGTACATATATATACTATATAGTATAATATACTATATATTATATATACTATATACTATATATACTATATGTACTATATATACTATATGTATACTATATATAGTATATATAATATATAATAGTATATATAGTATATATAATATATAGTATGTATATACTAATATATAGTATATACACTATACTATTTATTATATATACTATATATACTATTATATACTAGATATAATATATACTATATAATACTATATACTATAATATATATTGTATATATTATATATATATATATATACTATATATTATTATATAGTATATACACAATACTATATAGTATAGTATATATAGTATAGTGTATACACTATATATCATAGTATATATAGTATATATTATACCATATATACTATATATACTATATATATACTAAAGTATATATAATATTTATATATAATATGCATGGTATATATTTTATACACATTTAATATATAAATATATGTAAGTATGCATATAATTAGATATAATATATAATTATATATGCATGGTATATATTATATACACATTTAATATATTGATATATAAGTATACATATAATTATATATGATATATTTATTTTTATATATTGTATATATAATTGAATGGTAAGTGCTTTTACATTCAATCATGAATTGTAGTGCTTTAACCCCTGTACTATCTTCTATTATATACAGTATATAATATTGTAAATAATATGATTATTATATTATAGTATATTAATTATATTATATATATTGTATTATATCATATCATATCATATTATATCTTATCATATCATATTATATTATATTATTAGATATTCTTTCATCATATATAATATATATAATATACATATAATATACATAATTATATGTAAGATAAAATAAAGTAATATAATATATGATATATATAATATAATATAATATAATATAATATAATATAATATAATATAATATAATATAATATAATATAATATAATATAATATAATGTAATGTAATGTAATGTAATGTAATGTAATGTAATATAATGTAATGTAATATAATATAATATAATATAATGTAATGTAATATAATATAATATAAATATAACATAATAGTATTTCATATTATTATA